>JAEAOA010000372.1:310000-357500 GCA_016746295.1 Potamilus streckersoni
ATATCTTCATACATAATAAAATCTGAAAGCATTTTATTTATTTCATCTTGTCTATTTTTGTTTATTTTTTTTAGGTAAAATCGATGACAGAATGTCGTAATATGGTCTTTTCTGGACACTTGGGTCTTTTAAACAGAATTCTTGTGGGTGAAAAAGGAATAGGGGGATATGAAGGGGTCTCTGGGATAGGGAATTTGTATGAATTTAGATGAAAATTGGGGTCTATGAGATAGAAAGCTCGTTTTCCTCTACTACTGACGTAGGGTTATGCCAGAAATTCGTTTTTCCATCGGTCAGAAAAGCTGAAACAAAGAAGACAAAATACGTTATTATTGGCAGATGACTGATCGGAACGTACCATATCACAGAATGCTGCCCAGTGTAAAACAGGAATAGCAAATATAAGATAACGAAAATATACCCGCTAGCTTTGCTAAAGAAGTGAAAAGAAAATATTTTCCAGGGATCAAGGGTCGTACGCTTTTATTCTGAATCACTAAATACATGTGTCAACGGAACAAAGCGCGTCCTAATATTTACCCATGTTCGATATCAGGAATTCTGTCACTTGTTTCGTCATCAAGCACGTGCGTAATTCCTTTGCGGACTATACCAAAGAATCATAGTAAACTTGCAAAGAAGACAGATTTCGGGGGTTGGTGGGTGGGTTGACCTTGTGCTACGAAATTACGGTCCGCTAATGTTACGTGATAAAACATCATCCAAAGTTGATAATGTAGCCATTAATGAAGTCCAAAGATTAGCATGAATACATTAACGAAATATAAAGCCTGTAAAAACATTATTCAGGACATATGAGCCTGATGATCTAGGTCAATACAGTTAAATTGTTTTGGGTGTTTTTGTTTTGTGGTTTTATTTTTTTTTTTCTATCAAGAAAAATACATTTCTTTTGCTATCAATTTCTCGAAGTTTTATCTTACCGGACAATCATACTGACATCTGAAGAAACAACAAAACAAATGCATGAATGGCGAAGAAAATGTATAATGACAAAATAGATAGATACATAAATGTAATATTCGAATATTTCGTCTCTACAAGCAGATTTAGAAGCAAAATAGAGACATCTGTGTTGCTAAAACTACACAAGCAAGAGATTGAAGATAAAGTATTCATCAATTTCAGACTTTGAAGTTGACATTAAAAACAATGAGGAAAATTAATCATGTATGTCATTTGCACGGTATTTATGGCAACTAGAGCCGGTTTAAAATAGGGCTCTGTCAATTTCTTTGCGACAAGTTATGTACACATCGAATGTTACTCTAAAAACGCAATTTTTGTATTGATCTTGAACTAAATTCTGCATAGGTAGACAAAACACAGCGGTCCGTAAACATCTGAAGTGCACATATAAGCACATAACACCCTCACGCTACTAATTATATATAAAAATGAGAACCAGTCTAGATATATGTGACCCTACGAAAATATAGGGTTTGGATGGTCATGATTTGTTGTTAATAAAAAAGTCAAATTTTAGTTAAAATAATTGTTTGAGAGTTTACCACATTTGTAACTACAAAAATAGAGACTCTATTCTATTTAAGCAATTTCAGTATTTCTACAGGCTTGCCTTAGGAATACTTAATATCGAATGTAGCACCGAGGTCGTCGCTGTCAATTTTTTCCGGTATTTGTGAAGACGACAGATAACTAATAATTTCCATCTT
The DNA here is from genome assembly GCA_016746295.1 of Potamilus streckersoni. Classification (NCBI taxonomy): domain Eukaryota; kingdom Metazoa; phylum Mollusca; class Bivalvia; order Unionida; family Unionidae; genus Potamilus; species Potamilus streckersoni. The sequence continues at coordinate 311,698 of JAEAOA010000372.1, forward strand.
GAATGAAATTATGGAATCTCCGTGCGTTTTTACTACGAGTCACCGCGCTGATACGAAGCTAACAACAAATCACAACTGTTCACAGGGACGTTCCAAGCTAGCTGTTATGGACATGGTATCAGTCATTAACCATATTGGAAACACATATTTATTCAGTAGAGACCTATTATATTAACTTGCCAGTTTAGATAGGTACTAGTAAAAACCCTTTTTCATTAAGTGTGGAATTGGAAAAATATGTTTTCAGCCTTACGCAGATAAATAAATGCCTCGGCTCATATTGGTTTCTACATTAACATTAAACAACTGACATTAAAGAAGTCATCTGTTACTTAAAACTCGTTTAGACTTAATAAACACATTAGACCATAACATAAAAAAGAAAATATGTTGTCAATGAATGTAATGCGGATCGATATACCAAATAATGTTTATGAAAATGATCTGCAGCTGCAATTTGCCTTATCATAGCAAAATGACATTGACGCATGTATGAAAACAATTCTGCTACATGCAAGGAACATACAATAAAATCTAGAAGTTATTAAGTTATCCTTAGACGGAAATCAGGGTCTGTACAAGACTGTACTACACTGTTCTGCACTGTTATTTGTAGTGAACAGTAGAACAGCATATCACCTCAATGTACTATAATGTGCAAACACAAACTATCGCAGCCCGATTATTCAATCCTTATTGCCATTTGTATTCACGTTTTGGTATGTTGTTCATACACTGGCAACTGCACTTATAATCACAAGGTCTCTTTCAAAACGTCTAAACATCCTAAAATATCTGATACGGACTTCAGACACAGCTCAATTAGGGTTTTATGGAGGATGTAACAAAGTTTGGATGTTATACTCCTTCACGAAGTTTTGCAGTCTTTATGTACCGTGTATATTTGTCAGGGAGATTGATGGATCTTGTACCAGTGCGCGGATGGGTAGCTCGTTAGAGTTTCACAACTTTTGTCAACGCTTTGTAGGCATCGAAAATGTGAAGTGATATTAGCAGAAACAAGCACCGGTAACTAGAGGATCGCTTCGTTTGTATTTCCGTCGATTTATGGTTTCTGGTAGTTTTCTCTGATCTAAATTTTAGTATTTTCCCTGGGGTCGGGTTTTCTAAAAGGAAATCAGTGTTTCGTCATATATGACAATCTCATTCAAACTTCTAAGATCACTCTTTTTATATTTTGCTTAAAGCTGTTTGGCGATTTCAGACCGAATCTATTTTAGATCAGCCATCAACAAAACATGCGACCCATCTTGCTCAAAAATTTATGAGATTCAAATGATACTTCATTATTTAAAAACAAAAATTCATGACGAATAGCAGAAATATCGTTCACTATGTATCTAGCATCTTCATCTAGTGCTCCATTCACAACAGACACATCTGGCTCACCAACGGTTGTCCAGAACGTGGGCCAACTTCTTTGAATTCGCAACCATTTTCATAAAGATGAACCAACCTGAACATTGGAGGATATTATTGAGACTTACATCCGAAGATTTAATCCAAATATGACATTATATTAGTGTGAGAGTACCGTACGAGCGCCCATATTTTACAGAACAAACTTTGTACAATAACATAATTGTTCTCACCTTAACGTCAGTGTCATTAACCTATGTTACTCTCACACATATGTCTGCAGTTGTTCAGCGACCTGCGCTAGCAGCTGCAGATCTTAATATAGAACGTAAATTTGTGTCTATCGATCGGCATTGAATTTATTGACAAGTTTAAAGAAAAAATCTAAAACAAAGTATATTCAGAACCCTTGATATATCTTTTGTACACGAGATAAACAATAAGAAGGAACTGGCCCAATAACTTCTATTCTCAGCATTACAGTGACACAACGACATACTCGTACAATTTTTATCTAATCTTGACAGTATTAATTTATAGAGAATGATTTATTTAAATGTGAAAGGTGGACACAAGCCTAAAGCAATAATTCAGTGTCTGTCAAACCGAATGATTACTTTATTTGAAGAGATGGCTACAGATATGGCATCATTGAGATGATCAAATCTAATACATTTTATGAAAAACAGAAGGGCCTGACAATATATATATATGTATATATATATATATATATATATATATATATATATATATATATATATATATATATATATATATATATATATATATATATATATATATATATATATATATATTAAGAAGCACAGACTTAATTATAGATTATAGAATAAGGTTGACGTCACATGGCCAATCAACATTTTGTTTGTCTAACTTATATACTATATTAAATAAGCGATAGTGAAATGGAATCAGTTTTGTTTTAGGATGGTTCTGTGTATCAACTACTCTCTCTCTCTCTCTCTCTCTCTCTCTCTCTCTCTCTCTCTCTCTCTCTCTCTCTCACACACACACACACACACACACACACACACACACAGAGAGTTGTGATTGTTGTACTAAGCGTTGGTTCTAAAATTAAAATAGAACGATATAATCATGCAAATAGTACAAATGTACGTTGAAACGACACAGTTAGCAAGCAACAAAAGAGCCGAAACTGAAAAGAGTGCGCTAGAAGGCTGTGGATTTAAATAAATAACTTAGAAACTATAATCTTAGGTATTGTAGATTGTTACATCCACAAAAGAGTTGCTATAGATCTGGCAAGTGGCGGGTGTGAGTGTGGGGGAGGGGGGGTTGGGTGAGTATAAACGATATGTTACACGACAATGGGGTGTGTCTGTGACAGGGAAATCCATGGGCATATTTCTGTGCTATTGGTTGAACGCATACAAAGGGACTTGTGGAAAGATTAGTCGTGATAAATGTGTGTGACTAACGGGTGTGGTGGGGGGGGGGTGCGAAATATCACTATTTGATAGTTTGGGATGGTAGGGAATGGATGGATTTTTTGTGTTTGATTGTTTAGGGTGGTTTGGTGAGGTGGTTGTGGGGGTTGTTGATGGGTTATTGTGCGGGTGGATATGGGTTGTGATAGGGGTAAGCTATGATTATAGCAACGTTTGCGTGGGAAACGTAAAGACAATGTTTGTTAAACTCAATGTAATTATGATTGATGCTCAGGAATATAGGGGCCTATTGCCCTGTGCAATGTTAAATGGCGATTTAGCTGGGCTAAGCGTCCGCTCAAGACGGGGTCTATGTTAATATGCCGTTGGGGTAATATCGGGATCCACGAGAAATGCATACCTCGACACATCACCTAGGGTTGTGTAAGGCCACTGCTGTGTCAATTTGGCCACTATAGATATATACTCCAGAAATAGTCTGCAAATGAAACCAGATGAGCACTTCAGCCGACGGTAGCTCCACAGCCGCGAGAAATACAAGTAAGTGTATACCAATGTTTAGAGCCAAAATTTGCTGCATACGTTTGCTGGTTTTAATGAATTGGTGATATCAGTCCCTAAATCGCAATCAATATCATGGGTGAAGGGCTGATTTATTGGCCTTCCAGCATACCACAAATATGTCTGCAGATGACGTCATTCTGGATCTCTCCATTAAATATCTTATATAACATCTTTTAATTATGTGAGAGAAAGGGGGGAGAGAGATGATTTGGCACCACTTAAAAGAGTTAAACTTAATATAATCTTACATGGCAACTATAATGTGTCGGGGAAAAAAACCTTGGCAGATGTAAACACAATAATGAAAGTAGATTTGCTAGGGTTTGTTGTAGGTGAGTTTGATAAAGTGTCCATGTACTTAATACTCTGGCGACGGTTAGGGCAATGAAGTGGCGACATTTAGGGCACTGAAGGGATTGGTTGTTATCTCATGTGCAGATGAACAATGGCTGCTTGATCCAAGTTCAGCAGATGGCTAAATTAATTTGTTGGCGACACAACCTCACGATGTGTAAGGGTATATATATTTTACAAAAATCTGTAACAGCACCATAACCTACTGACACTATTTTTTTCCGCTCATGGCATTTGCAATTCATTCAGTGTTAACTGTAACAAATAGGAATAACGCCCAGCTTGAACTCGCAAGAAAGGAATGAAAAAGGGTTAGATTCATTTTCTATGAATTTCAGCTGTCTTAATGGGACATTGGAAAACAACTATTCTCACGTGCTCCCTGTTTGATTGAAATGGATAGCTCGATGGCAAAGGAAGAAATGATTATTTAGTATCAGCCTTAGTGAAAATGTCCAGGTCCTTCGAGCAGTAATACCCCATTTTTACACGATGGCCAGTAAAACAAACATTTTTTCCCTTCATGCAATTTTCCTTTACACATTTCTTAAAGAAACGAATATGATTATTTCCATCATATTACAAAATCTTAAAAAAATTGTTTAGTAGTAACCATAAATTTCAGTTTATAAATTTCAGTTTATAGTTAGGGCAGTAATATTTGTTTATAACATTAACTTAATATCGTCCTCACCTTTATCATTATTATTATTATTATTATTATTATTATTATTATTATTATTATTATTATTATTATTATTATTATTTACAATTATACGTTCTCTTTGGTAAGGACTTATCCGTGATTTGTTTTGTACTTTTTTGTCTTAATTCATAAAACGTTCGTGACGAAAGTTCAATTGTTTGTTTTTAATTTGTCCAGAACAATTGCATAATATATTGCTGTGTAAGTACATGTATTACAATTTCATATGTTTTTACCAGTGCTTATTTAAAATCATGGGCAGATGTAATAAACCATAATGACGTAAATGACACTAATAACATTTGATGAATGTTCCTTCTTTGTAGGGAAATGTAATTTTTAATTCAATATCTGATCCACAATATCATTTTGACAGGCGTTTAATGTATTCATGAATGAGTTTATCCGTGTAGGAACCATGTAGGCAACCCACGTGTGCACTTATTAGACAGCTACAGGAAGTACGCCTAGCTCAGACATGTTTTAACGCCTGCTAGCCTGTCATGAATCTGTTTACATGGCTCATGTACAGTAAGCAATACAACTGTGATGTCAGCATTTCAAACTTCCAATCAGTATCGGACGTACTTTGGGATAATAAATTATTTATCTCATTCATTTGTAATATGACAAAATGTTTACTTATTCGCGTACTGCTTAGATAAAATGAAACAAATAAAACTTAGTAGTGAGGGAAGATTTCCTAGTATCATGTGAAAGTCTCGACAACTGTCGCGTGACGATGTCTATATGTGACTTTTTGTTTCGTTCGTGACTTGGAAGAAATATTTTTTTATATTGTCGTTGAACTGAAAACAAGAGTATGCACTTTAGGTGTAAAAATCTAATGATTAATAATAAAATCTGATGAACGTTATGAGTACTTATTAGTTAAATTTGGTTCTTTTCCTTAACGTCGCATTTACAAAATACTAGAATGTAACGTCAAGAATACCAGTGTTTGTAGAATTTATATTACGTTTCTTACACATACAATATACCTAAAGAACTTACTTTTGGCTTCGTTACGGATATTCGCAACAAATTATACACTCGTTATGTTATTTGCACGAGTTTCGATCGTGGCAATGGAAACTTTCCTATACTGATACTATTGTAATCTCTTACCATCCAGAATATAGTTTTCTATTGTCTGGCTTCCGGTTTGATCGTGTTCTTAATTAAGTTATAATTGTTCTGCATTGAATTAAATTGGACTTCTGAGCCAGCAAACATTCTTTATAAATAGCCGGTATTTTTGCCCTGTTCTTGTTGTGACCAACGTTTTTAATACTAAACTCATACCTGGATTTAAGAACATGAGTTTGTCTTCATTATGCAATTGTTAAAGAATATATTATGCACTATATTTGGTTAAATTAATTTCCAACATTTGATGCACATATTTGTTTTCCAAAACCGAACAGTCACCCTGAACACTTAATGAGCTAAACACCAAAACATCAGATACGCACTGGATTCTTAAACAAAACTGATTCGTGCGAACTTTAAAAACAAACGTAGAGCTTTTAGTTAAACCCCACCGCTATACAACAAGCGAAACTGTGGAGTGGAAATTAGAGCTTCTATCGCCATTAAAATTCATGAAAAAAATTTGCTCTCTCTTTTTCTAACACCGTTCCGATATTTAATGTGCCTTTTATGAAGCTTTTGTACCACACCTACATATTCTGAATAAAAATATAATATCTACTTAAATCAGGATTATATTTGATGTAAACTAAATTTAGTGGTTTAATATTAAATAGGTGAAATCTAGACCCGAGTTAAGTCTGCCGGGCGTGTGTAGCAGCCGATGTCGCGTACAGTAGTGTCATCGTGGAGATAAAACGAATTGTCTCGCGTGCATTCTCAGTGTAAAGACATTTTCCTGACATTACAATAAACACATATCAGCATAGTCGTTTAGTTAAAATTAGAGTATATTTTGTTGATTTTAAACGCTAAACACTCACTTTTTACGGCAGAAAATAATTTAGGACAAATTTCACAAACACTTATATGACTTTCGTCGTTTCCTACAATCTGGCATGTGCTAAGGGCATGAGGATAACGACAGCTACCGCATGGTCTCAATGTGTTGCTCTTTACAAACTGTCAGGGTGGAGCTTTTACATACGTTGTTTTGTTCGTTTGTGTTGTCTTAAGAACTCGCTATGCTACGGGGCATTGGAACCTGATTGACTTCACTCGCCAATATGTTACGTGCAGTTAGCGACGGAGGTAGAATTTTATCATCTTTTTCTATATAATGGCTTACATGGGGATAGACATTCAAGTAAAGAGTAGCACCAAATTAAAAAAAAACAATAAATAAATACAAAACAAAACAAAACGAAAACAAAACCAACAAATGTTTGAGTCATTTGTCAAGAGTTAAAAACTTCAACATGCTCATTCTATGATCTTTAGCAACTCCATTGACTGGTAACGTTTTTGGTCCAATTTTTTGTATGGAAGATAAGTGATAATTCATATGTTGGACTAAATTCTGCTTAAAGACTTGGATTATAACTTACATATCCAGCTATGTAGGTATGGATATACGTATTTATCTATATACATCATTCTTGTTTTCTTTCCGATCTTCCACTAATATTTATATGCAATAAATGGCCCTAAATTCAATTCATCAAATCGGTGATTTGTCAGATTGAGAGGAGGTCCGATTCCTAATGCAACCAGTAGTGACCAATCCCTGCCCACACAACCATCAAACCAACACATGATACTCTTTTCACCACGTTTGCTGTTATACGCCACATCAAGGCAAGTTGATTATTTAGTACCGCGGCAATTGAAGCTAAGTGATATTTCCTGCCAAGCAGATCGATCCGATGGTAGGATTCGGGTCCGCACCCTTTCAGCTACGAGTCCTATACGCAACCACATATCCAACGCGGCTAATATTAGCATTAGTCGACTCTTACAACAGGCAGGAGGGCGCATCGGGTCAATTCTACATGCCATAACGTACCATTCCATTCACTCCAATCCAGTTTGAATTTTAGGTAACTGAGTACAGCCTTATAAATACATCATTCCTTGTAGTTTATTGTCCTTTTTATGTGTAATGTCATTGTTTATAGTGTATAGCTTTATTAATAATCGACTGTGCGGTAATATTCACTTACAAAAAAGGGCTCGGTTAATGGGACACTATAACATAAATGAATTATGATTACACAAAGATGACATTTAGTATATAATAATAATCATTATTTATTTATAGAAGTAAGCTCCGGCGCAACCAAGTGTTTGTTAGAGTAATTACCTCATTGTCCATCTTCTGTATGGCTTTAGATATGATAAAATATGTACAAATCACATGGACCGTTAGGCTTACTCGTACACATTAATGTTAGTGTGAAAACAGCAACAATTTTGCCATTAGAAAGTGGAAAACTCTGCGGTAGTGGAAAGCGTAAAGATTAAGTGCACAAAACAGGTACACGCACAAAGTCAATGAGAGTCCAGCAAAATTAGTTACTGTAATAATTTCAAAACAACCCATTTTGACAACCATTGTCCTTATATGTAAACACTAATGAAAAAATAAATTAATGAATACAAACTCCATACAAACTATTTCTTGTTTAGGAAGATTGGAAAATGACTAAGCCCTGAGCCGAGGTCAGTTACCGACATTGCTAGTAATGCTTTGCTTGGAATGCCGTTTTTTATAGCTATTACCTGACTTTATCATCTCGTTTTTCTGTTCTACATTATAAGTTACAAATCATATCAATGTTAGTTACTTAAAATGACTTACAATTTCTTGTGTTGTAATTTTTCTCAAGTGAAGTGATGTGTAAACGATTCGTTCGAGTCATGTTTCTCTATAGTGAGACAGCAGTATATAACTCATGGTAATCGAAAAAAAAAAGAACTTTTCATTCATTCTGTGTTAATAAAACAACTACATATAAATTTCGTGACGATCTATAATATTGCAAAATATAAGGACCAGAAGTGACCAGAAGTAACCAGAAGTGACCTGTCTTTTTTTATTTAAGAACGGAATACAGATGTAGAATTTGCAAGAGTGGTAGAATTGTCATGGTCTGAAATAAACAGTAATTATTTAATCATTCATTAATACGTACACATATTCTTGTTAAAATTAATTATGTGCAGTCAGCAGTAAATAACATACTATCTCATGATACTGTATTGCTTTAAAAGTATATATAATTATACTTATATTACATTATTGTTCTTTTTTCTAGACATCAGCGGAAAAATTTGAAAAAACATTTGTGCTTCGAACTTTAAAAAAGTTTTTGTATAAAGAATTCATTATGAAGTTTATGTTACGCGTTATATATATATATATATATATATATATATATATATATATATATATATATATATATATATATATATATATATATATATATATATATATATATATATATATATATATATATATATATATATAAACAATAAGGAATTTATTTGGCTTGTTTTCCACGCAGAGTTAATAAAACAAAACTTAAAGGTACACACACATTCAAACAGGAGAATGCAGAAAACATTCAATGTAGGATAGAAAGAATGATAGAAAATCGAACCAAATTCCATTTCTTTGTCAACCGACTGAAACAAATAATGGAGACATAGAAAGAACAAATGTTATAGTCTATATTTCGATTGATGTAAATGAATGAAGACGCAGTCGATGAAAATCATTTTCACAATATAAAAGCAGTTTAGAACTATCATGATCTCAGCAACAACTCCTCAAATATCGCATATAGATCTGTCCGTAACACATGTGAAAACAGACCACTCATCCCTAGACTCCCATTGTTGCATGCGTCTTTTCAGCTACGGTCTGTTGAAAGGCATCTTAGCAACATGTAAGGCTTGTTTAACCAATATTGAAGTAACAATCAGATGCTACTTTGCTCATGCGAAACGGTTGTTTGGTCATGTAGCTTGCAGATATATATATCTGTTATGTGATTTCCACGCGATTAATATGTAACCATTATTGGTGGTGCTCTACAGTTTCGTAGTTTGCCTTTGCAAAGAATTTAATTTTATAAAGAAAAATAAGTTCCTAAGTTTTCCTCACTGGATATCCTGTCTATTTAAAAAGGCATTAAATATCTTAGGCATTGACAGAAAAACTGTAATTACTCTTTTTATGTATGATTAATGGTCGCAATTTGTTATTTTGGCGTGTTAAGCTTGTCCCTACTTCAGATGTGCATTTTTCAAAAGATTTTCACTTTTGCTTACTTCAAAGGTAAATTGTAGAAAAAAGAGAGAATAATATTTAGTTTTTACGTCTTATATATTTTGCAATTTATGTATTGCACTCTGAGAAGATTGTATTGCCTACCGTGGGAGGAGTATGTTTCCACATTTTTATACTTGTAAAGTTGGTTTATTTTTGAGCTAGTTCAAGTTGATTTTTCGAGGCCATATTTGTCAGCTTTTTGCTACTTTGTAAACCAAATTGCTCTTAATTCTTTCAATTAATTATACCATGTTGCAATTCGATGCGTTGTGGAATCATACTAATAGTCACATATTCATCGCCTGACAATTTCCGCAGACGCCTGTTATAATTAAAATTCAGCTACATAAGTAAATGGTTCAGTATAAGAACATAATATGTGAGACATGTTTTAAGAATAAAATACAGAAACAATTAAATTAAATGGAAAATCGAAATATAAAATGCGATGGATACAATGATTGCATCATATCAACAAGAATAATGTAGAACATAAAAGATGAGAATACATAATCAATAGAGAATTACATGCGAATGTGCGGAAAATTAAATATAGGACCAAAGTATTTGCCAAAAAAAGTAAATTTTATAGAAAGTTATCGCTGTCTGTAAATACATTGATTCCAGATTAAAACACTAAATAGAACAGCACCATATCATGATCCTGCAAATGAGCTTGACGGACTAAATTGGTTAAGGCACCTAAAGCAAGACAGCTTATGAAATGAATATAGCAAGATAAAATTTATCATTCAATAAAGAGTTTTTCAAAAATACAAGATTTCAAAAGTATACTTCGAATTTTGATATTGATTGGTTATAAGAACGTTAAAGGTCACAATGTGACGTAAACAGACGGTTGAGTCAATTACACAGTACAATGCCCATGGTAATATCTGGCAGTGGAATGTTCTTAGAGCGTTTGATAGACATAACGTACATGAGATTGTCATATCAGTACACTAATTTGAATGGAAAATACCTTGACGAGATGATCATTCCCTAAAATCAAACAACAACATTATAGATATGGAACAATTTATTATAACTTGCAATAATTTCAGAATAACTGGAGATCCGCAATTAGAAGACAATTGTTTAATATAACAAGTGTCATAAGGGTACAAGGTTTTGTGCATCTCACACCTCCCGTTGTATTAGTTGCATACAAAAGGAAATGTAACAAATGGATATGGCATTGCTAAATACTGAAGAATAACTTTTAAGATCGGGTAAATAAAGAAGAATTATTCATACTCTTAGGTGATGAAGTGATTTATACGGTTAGTAAAGAAGCTACAGGATGAACGTACCATTAGTTGAAGAAATGATTTCTACGGGTGGTGACGAATATACAGGCTGGACTGGAAACTATTGCTTGATGAAGTGATTTCTACTAGTGGTGACGAATGCACAGGCTGGACGGACTGTTACTTGATGAAATGACTTCTACGGGTGGTGACGAATGCACAGGCTAGACAGACTGTTAGTTGATGAAGTGATTTCTACGGGTGGTGACGACTGCACAGGCTGGACGTACTGTTAGTTAATGAAGTGATTTCTACGGGTGGTGACGAATACACAGGCTGGACGTACTGTTAGTTAATGAAGTGAGTTCTACGGGTTGTAACGAATACACAGGCTGGACGTACTGTTAGTTAATGAAGTGATTTCTACGGGTGGTGACGAATACACAGGCTGGACGTACTGTTAGCTGGTGAAGTGATTTCTACGGGTGGTGACGAATACACAGGCTGGACGTACTGTTAGTTGATGAAGTGATTTCTACGGTAGGTAATGAAGAATCGACAGGCTGGGCATAACATGTTTCTGCATGACAGTGCTGATCTGAATGACGAAGATTTTTTTAAAGCTGAATCAATGGTTAAGTTCTTATGCAATCGGCTTCTCATGAGCAATTGCACGAAAACGAAATATCGCTTACAGAATTGGTTTCCATAGCATCATGACTCTGTTGTACAACTAATGGATGTTAGCTTTAGAACGACAGGGTTAACAAACAGATGAAAACATCACTTTAAAGCTTTAGTAAAATGTAATAAATTTAAACATGAAATTTGACTATGTCACTGGTGGTTACGATAAGTGCTAAACTTAAATACTAATGTAAATGGACATCATCGGATACAACAACAGTTTATGGAACTGTACATCGCACCAATTTTGCGATAGACAGAGCAATTGCTGAGACTATCACATCTACTGATATAGCTGTTTTAGCAGGTACTGTTGCAGATGTATCTTTAAACAGTTGATGCAGCCTTTCACCTAACGACAATTTCTCCTTTTTTAAATTGATTAGTCTCTCTACATATATCCTCTGCACCTGTATTACATGTCCAACTATTTAAGCTTTCATATCAGACCTTACGAAATGTTCATGTGTTACATCCATTTGTGCGTGTCCGTTTCTTTGCTGGTGTTATATTATGCTTTGCAATCTGATGTCCACCCATTTCACGATCGAGTCTCATGACATCTCATATTGATTCGATAATTTCTACACCATATGACCTACCTTCTTGTGTTATAAATAATTGTTTTCAGAGGTTCTCCAGCAATGAATTGTATTTTGTTTCGTAATATACATTTATAATCAGTTCTGCCTCTTATATTTAGATACCAAAGTACTGATTTTATTCTGTTGCTGGAATCTCAGTGATATGTATTGGTTATCTGATTGTTTCTGTCGTTTCTTTTACTGTGGGAAATGCATCATCTTTGTATTAAATGTTGCAAATACCTTTGAACTAATAATTTCGAATGACTGTATGATCGTTAGTTTAGCTTGTTTGAAATCCTTTCCTCACCTTTGTATATGTATCTACAGATCTATTTTTAATTTTGTTTGTCGTGGGTTATTTAATGTTTATACTCTAGCAAAGTCGTAAAATATAGTGGTATAATCTTGGATTCTAAAATAATTTACCACTGACTAAAATTTATCTTCATCGTTTTAAAATCACGCGTTATACACTCAAGGAGTACCTATAGTCGAATTTTAACTAAAGATATTTTTGAGAGTAACAAAACATGCCCTTGATATTTTGGATTAGTCTAAATGCGATTTAATTATTTTGAACAAACAAATATTTTCAAAATCATCTATGATTCAATCGCCTATACTGGTTTACTTTTCCATTTCATAACCTTTACAGTTAGCTATTTTTCAGAGATAATTAGATAAAAAATCTTTTATCTAAATCATTCACTGGAATTACTAAAGTGTTCATTAGTTGGATTAACACTATTTTCTGATTATTGATAATTCATTTAAAGACAATCCGGATTACACAACTGTGATACATCAAAACTGCCAGTATTTCAGCACATTCAAAACTGAATTCATTCGGAACATTATACTTTTGGATTAGAGATATAACTATTAGAATTAATGATATTAATTAACAAAATCTGCAACTTTCTCTTAAATTTTCAATTTTTATCTTAAAGAATTAAATTATTTATCGATTTTACTAATCTTGATGGTTTGTCTTCTTTCTGTTACACATTATAAGACCATAGAGTCGTAACAGTACAAACAAGGATCAAACATATACATTAAAAATAAACATTATATTAGAGTAACATATTTTTTCGGATTTATAAATCTTAGACATCATTCATTATAAACTATAATGTTCAATTGTTGGGATTCATTAGTCAGCAACTTGTACAACCATCTGCTGACTCACATACAGTTTGTAGAGCTTTGAAACTAAAATCAGTTCCAAGAACCAAATTGCTTGGTCTTTGTCGTTAAAAATGTTTTTTGTTTTTCATGGTGTCTTAAATGCAGTTACGACCATTCAAATAATTGTTAAAGGATGAATGCAAAACGTTGAATAACAGCATCAGGGATGAATATGAAAAAGGTGCGGATTTATGCAGTATATCTTGCAATATAGCTGTAGTATTTTCCATTTGCGGACACATTTTGTGTCCTGTTGACCAAGTAGAGCTTGAACCGTAGTAAGGCCGTATCATGAAATGTCACATACATGCTTGAGACAGTGAAGTAATATATCATGGTCTATAGTGTCAAATGCTGAAGACCAGTCAAGCAGAGTGAGGACTGTAATCTTTCTATGTAAGTATATAGAATATATCATGTATGCATGCAATGAATTGAGAAATATCACAAAGAGATTATCGTCAGTTATTACCTTTATAAAATGAGACAAAAGAGATGTACTAGTTGAAACAATTAATTGTGACTTAAATTTCAAGAATCACCGTATTAACTTTCTGAAGGATAACATTTCTAAAGATATGACAACGGAAACTAACTGACAATAAATTGCCTACACTTGAGCAGATTGGTACTGAAATAGCTAAACAACACCGCAGTGCTACAATAACAGATTGAAAAAGAGCAAGGAAAAGAATTAGTTACTCAGTATTTGTTCACCGAGATATTCTTAGCCTAATCTACTGTTTGCAAAATCTGCAAACATAAATAGAAAGCTAATACAATGTTCTGTTCCCAACGCTAGACAATATATATTACTGATCGATCTTGTGGTGAAGACTGATATAGATGCCTAGGAAAGCATTGTGAATTTGGAAGCAAAGTTGGAGCACTTACAGAGAGAGATGAAAAACAAAACCAACATAACGATCAATACATTTTAAGGTAAGAATCTTTATTCTCAAATTATTGGTGACATGAAAAATAATATAACAGCTGTTGATAAGGTAGGTGCAACAGAAAAAAAAGATTTAGCACAAACACAAACCAGAAATATAAATGACTTGGACAACAAAATTAATGTACATAAATTCAGTAGTAGGGTTCTTTCAACAACTTACCAGGTTACACTTTTGATTGATCTGATAAAAGCAACAAAACAAGATTTAACTGAATTTTATAACGAATTACAGCTAAGATTAATCAATCTGAACAGAAGTACAAAAGAGAGCACTGACTGAGTACTGGATAAAACGAAATAATTTGACACCACAAGTATAATAGAAAAGTTCAAGAAAAAAAAACGACACAATTTTATGAAACAGAACAAAGACATTTGTCTACCTGAATACAAAGATATACAGATCAAAGCTTTCTGACTCAGTCCAGTCCATAAATAACCTGGGCGATTATTTTGACTACGTGCATCTATGTCAGTAATTGTTTAAGCAATTCAGATAATATGCTTAAACTTGAAAAACTCAGGCAGCAAAAACTGTATGATTTCTGCCAACATTCTGATAAGCAAGTTTAATTTGAATACAGCTTTAATGCCCTTGTGACACGAATGTTTCAGAATTTATTCTAAATTTTACAGAGTCGGACTTATGTCAGAAAACGCCATGATATGAGACAGAATATAGTTTGCTTTAAGTTCGCCATTTTTTATAACTGAATGGACAAGCTGAATTATATTATATGCTTCATGCATTAATTAATGAGTAATGTTCCATAATTTCTCATCATCCAGTGAGTTTATTCTTGTCGAACACGCGGTTAATAGTAATCCCTCAGTATTGATGATGAAATAATTTAATGCTGAGGTCGATTGTGACGTTGGCTAGCATGACGATATCAGTTTGATTGACCAACTGGTCTGCATGGAATAAGGAGGTCTGGAGGGATCCTGGGGCAGACTAGTTAACGTAATTTTTTCTCAACATTTCTTTATTTCTTTGCAAACAATATTTATATCGTTATCAATCCTGAATGGAAACAATTTTGTCAGAAATCCAATAAACTATCTGACTGGTGTATCATTTAAAAATCCAATGGTTTTAGGGATGTCCTAAATGTTATTATTGAGATACAAGTGAGATAAAACTTCATATGCTCTTTGATGTGGGTGTAAAGGTTGTATGTTTCATCTTACATGAATAATAAATCTCTATTGGTATAAAGGAAAGCTACATCTGTAAAGTATTTATGTTTTCATATTTGGTCTAGAAAATGTCGTACATTAATCATTTATAAAGCTTAAACACTGCAAAAACAAGACAGATAAGTTAACTGAATGTCTTATTCTTGTTTTCCAGACTGGAATATTGCCAAGTCATGGTTAATGGTTGTTCTCCTGGCGAATCATATATAATTTTTGCATTTGAAAAAATGTAGTTTTGTCTTGCTCTAAATGTGACTGTTGCTTTCGTAGATTTTCAATGATTTCCATTGATTTTTCAATTATATCCCGAATACTGTTTTTTATACTTGAATAATTCCTTCTAAAAAGCATTGTTAAGATTTCATCTCAAATTCCTTTTCAGATTTATGTATAATGTAAAGTCAATATCATATATCTTCGTTCGTTTAGAACCCAGATTCACATATATCTGTGAAATTTTGTAATTAATTAATTATATACTTGACTTATCAAAATACATAATAGCTTTGGTACAGTTCGTTTTGTAGCTTTATACTTGTTGCCATTTTCTTTTGCAATTGAGATTTAAAAACTCTAACCTGATACAAATTGTTTAGGTCCTAACGGACAGCCATGGCAATAGTCATGAAGTTCTGTTGGTATTTCCATATCAACTTCAAAGATAGATCATGCATTGTTGGCAGAAGTTCTTCTATGCGTCTGATTCATTGACCATTCGCCCATTCATATTTCATTTTAACCGGTATATTGCTCGTATGATTTATAGGTCAATTATATAAGCTATTGAACTCTACGCACATGACAGATTACCTTTTCAAGACTAGTATCACCTTGTGCCATTTGCCTTTCGATTTCATCGTCATACTTTATCTTTTCATCATCGTCTGCATAAAATGCGATAGATGCCTTTGCATGTTTTCGTATGATCGTGTTAATTCCACCTCTAATTCGACTCAAAGTCATCAGTAACATATCGTAGTTGTCAAGTATTCAAACTCAACACTTTGTGATGTTTGTTGATATACGTGTTTCACCTGATTTACACAGTACCCTTTTAAATTTGACATTGGAAGATTTAGCTGATAATAACAATGTGTAGAATTGCCAACTGATCGTGATCCAGGAAATATGTATATCAAGCTGTCTATACTGTTACATAGTCTTCTGATTTCTAGAGCGTATAGAAAACACTTTAAGCATCTTTGTTAATACATGTGCTGGATGATTGGTCCTTCTAAATAGTCTAGTTCCTCAACAGATAATGAAATAACGAAATAGATTTCAGTCAAAATGTGAATAGCGTCGGATGAAGGTTAATCTGAGATCTTTTCTACTACACGTGACTATTATAACTATGTCCACAATAATTGTTAAACCGAACCCAATAACTTCTTGCTGACTAGCAGATTCTAGCGAATCCGAACCCAAAATCCGACAAGTAGCAAGCACACCAGATATCCATACATTCAAAAAGCTTTATATATGTTTATCTTTGTATATATTAAAAACAATTCATGTATATCTGAATCAGTTATGTTGTGTGAATTTGCATATATTGAACTAATCCTATAAATATGTCATTAGATAAAGTAGTGCATAATTGTGAATGAACAACAGACCTATCTCTTTTCGAGCATTTGTATATTTCAGACATTCTTTGTTGCATACGCTTCTGTAATGGTTACATGTGCAACCCACAAATTCTTCAAGGACTTTCAAATAAATTTTTATATTTCAATAAACGAGCAGTGTCTACAACGCAGGTATCTAGTATTTCTTCGTTTCATTTTGCTTGGTAATTTTCAGTCTAACTATTGCACCATTTTATCATCTCTCTTTACTGTAGTACTACGATTTTAATAGCGTGAAACAATAGTATAGTGGTATACAGCACTATGGTAAAGGGACACGTGTATTTTTTGTTTTCACTCGGCAGTATGGAAAGTGGTCCAACTCTGAAATATTAATATGGTACAGGAACGGGGGTGGGGTATTCATAGCAATATAGTAATGACAGAGCTGGCATTTAAATTTATTAGCAGATCATTGAAACTGAGTTTGTTTTCCTTGCTATTTACATTTGATATAAGTCTAATTTCCTACTCTAGCTTTGTATCATTCATATAATTTAGGCATAAATAAAAGATTTCATATATGATAGAAGAGAAACTGCAGATCTTCTGCATTAAACTGAATATTAATGATATTACTTTCACTTACTTTCATATGTTTCATACACCATATTTTGGTCATATACGATGTCTTGTGGAACACTGGCACGATATTATATACGTCTTATATAAAACATAGGACATGGAAACAAACAAAGTAGCATCCTTGAATTATTATTGTATGATATGAATTTAGAACTTGGGCATCGTCGTTTGCGGAGTTGACTGCTGTTCGTTTCTCTAAACTCAACAAAAATTGTCATGGCGCATATCCTTCGTTATTATCGTTATATTTATTTATCTTTTTAATTTCATTCAGAGCAATCGTGGAAACCTGTTTTCAAGAATTAAGATCATATAAAAAAAAACTCATATTCCTTAGAACGCAAAAGAGATTGGTGAAGAAGTAAATGCTATTATTCGGTCATCGGCTGTACGAGAAATTCCAAAGTCGAACAGTACACAAGGAAATTCTTTGTCTTTTTTAGTTTTAATTGGGGTTTTGTTTAGCGACAAGAGACCTGCCTGACCAATAAAGATGTATGGCGATTAAATAAAGACGACACAATAATATAAGGTGACATATTTGAATGTGACGAGAATTGGTCATGTGAACTATCGAGACAGGTACGTCTATATTCTTTTTTTTGAACTACACAAATTTGTGTCAAAAGTGACATGTCAGTGGATAAATTACTTAGAACGATGTGTGGAGATATAAAGAACAAATTCTTTTTGATGAAGAAATTACTCTTTAAAGTATGACTGGATTCATTTGGCCTCCAGACATTCTTAGCATGGCCTTATAAACAAACTATTATAATATATATATATATATATATATATATATATATATATATATATATATATATATATATATATATATATATATATATATATATATATATATATATATATATCGTGAAAGTAAATCATTTTACGATCCACTGAAAGGTCTTTTTAGAGGTGAATTATTCTTTTTTCCCAATTAATTGTGCCGAGCTTACCTAGACGCCCGATATCGATGGTCAACCAGGTGAACTTTGGTGCGAAATAATTGTCGAGTTGACTGATTATATGTGTCAAAGGCCTTTCCAAAGTCCTGCATTAATCATGTCTCAAACGTCAGTTGAACAGTCTGATTAATATAGCACAGCATGGACACAAATTAATATAAATCTAATTATGTCAGCGGATCATAAAATATTTTCAGTTCTGAATTTAAAAATATTAACACTACCTGCGCCTAGTCATAAACAATACAATATTCGTAATGTATCGTAAGAATTGTTGATAAGAAAATATCACTATCGCGAAGTTGAACGAACTAAGCTAATATGTCAAAAGTGCTCGTTCAAAGTTACGATGAACAATGACATACGATTATCATAGTAACTTATTGTCTCTTCTGCAAGGTAACACATTTACATGGAAACTTCAATAGTAATTGTATGGGAGAAACGATGTATCGTGCGAATGGCGGTTTGCTCATTCCAACGGTTCGTATTAACAAGTCCTGGAGGGCTCTGTGTCATTCAGACGCACCAATGTTCATAATGTTACCTATGACTAAGAGCGTTTGATAACTTTTGTAATAAACTTTTACTACAAAAGTAAACAAAAAGAATGGAAAACGTCAAAGAACCAAAGAGACGGTAATCGGTTTCAAACAGAGAAACAAATATATTCGTACGAAACAGAAATTTAAGATTGATTTTACATAGACAATAGAAGTTCTTGTTTCTCCTGCCATTTGATGGGTAGTTAGCTGTTTGACTTGTTGATACATAAATATGTTTTCGTTTGAGTGGTGAAGAATAATTTCATGCAATCTGAAGCAAAATATAAACCTGGCCACGAGAACTTGCGACAAATCTATAAAGAGGTCAAACTTATTTTCTGTCGTTGATCACCAAAATATTTCATCTTCTTCATTTACTTCTTATTTCTTCTTCTTGACTCATTTAAGTATATAAAACTTTCCACAATACTTATTTTTGTTTTTCTCTCTTCCTTAAAAAGAATTCATATTACCCACTGATCACTTGACTGTCATAAAATTTACAGTTGCTTCTGTTGAAATATTCGTGTGCAAAATAAGAAATTTATTTTAAAGATCGATTTTAAAAAATGTTTTGACGTAAAGAAAGGCCAGAAACAGAACAAAAAACATTCTAATTGAAGATATATTGTTCTGGAATTACATTAACATTCTGAGCGTTGATTAAAATCAGCAAAAACACCTTAAAATATACACGTTTGTTCAAAATGCATGAAGAGATAATGTCCCCAGGAAAATTATAGAATGAATGATTAATTCTAAAGCCTTCCTTAGTAAGACCAAGTTCGTATGACTGATACATTCGTAGGCCTTCATTAATTTCCTTGTCAAGAATAAAGCAACCTGAAGAAATGTTAAGGGTGCGTATGCACTTGTAAGACTGAATATAATATTTTTTTTATTTGACTTAATTCTCGTATGCGCCTTTCATGTTTTGTGTTTTAAACATACTGAACATACTAAAACTTGTTAAGATTAGATTTGCTTCTGATTCAAACATGTAACAATCATCATCTCGCGAAAAAATCAAGAGGACATTTACCGAAACTAAATATACCATTATATATTTTCAAAGATATTATTTAATAAGGAACACAATGACAAACATATGACTAATTTGATCAACAAAGTACATGACAGTCACGGTAAATGCTCATCTTCAGCACGTGGTTATATGTAAACAAAATGTCGTATTTTCAAGAGTCAAAATTGCAATGGGTATATGAAATGTTCTATGACAATACAGTTTATCATAATTTTTTTACACAAGTGGCATGTCAATCCAGTGGATTAAAGGGCAACGGCTTCGATCAAAGTCTATTGAAACATTTTTGATCAGGCCAGTTTGATGCTGCGTGGTTCACTAATATGTCATTCTAAAACTAAAGATAATAATAAAATAAAATACTTTAGAATTTTAATCTGAGATTAAAATATTTTATTTTACATTCGTTGGATGTTATCGGTGATATTACATCACATTGAGCTGTAATGTGTGTCAATCACCTACCCACGAACAGCGTCCTTTAAAGCGCTAGCTCATTAGAAAAGAAGAGAAATCTTGCATCTTTTACACGCATGAACTCTCCATGAATACAAAAATATAATTATACTTCTTCTATCACTGACCTAGGTATTTGATTAATAAAATGTACTAAAGACTCCATTATGTGTTGTATTTATGCTCCTTATCCTGTGTAAGTTTAGAAAGTCAAACATTTTATATTCGCTACAAATCTTTTCATGATAAACATTCTGAACTGAATACTAATTGCATATTTGAATAACTTCGTCGCCGTCTGCTCTAAAGGACATGCATGCCACGTACGTACAGTTAGATCATCGTATGTCTTGTGATTATACGTTACGACTTGGAAACATGCTCCAGAATATAATTCAACATCGTCTATACAAAGGCAAACAAAAGCTAAAAAAATCACACATATAATAATTGTCATTCCATTGTCTGAGAATTATTTCCTCGAAACCAAAATAAGATCATTTCTTCATTTTAACTGCTAAGCATTGACAAAAGTTTGCCGTTATTCTTCAGAAACTAAAAAACAGAACAAGCCTCAACAAAATTATTTTCTGATGTTCGAGCTAACCTGTTCAAAATGGTACATTTAAGTGCAGTATATAATTCTTTGTCATGATCTTTGACCTTTGACCTTAAACTTGATATTATGGATAGAAGATCATTGAAACTGTCTCGGACAAAATCAAGATCAACCGACAAAATAAGTTTTTTTTAATCTAGAAGTTATATTTTGAAGAAAATTAAAATGAAGTTATTGACATGGTATCGCTCAAGAGCTATTGAGTTACTTTTTCTTCATGTACATCGCAAACTGTGTTAAATAATAAACAAAACAATATACGAATTTGTTATAAATAAATAAAACAATAAATGAACTTACATGTCAATACAACCATCCTTACAAAAGAACCAAAGATTGCAAGATTTTCAAAACGTCCACTATTGCCATTACGTTTGGAGGTCTGATCATAACAATTTCTTAAGATACTAATTAGAAGTCTTTTACTGAATTCGTTAATTGAATACCCCCATGTAGAAATGTAGATCAGATCAGGAGAAGCATAAATAACAAAATTTTAAAGATGAACGTGGTTGCCTAATTGGTAATCAAACTAGCACCATTTTTATTTATGAACCAGTCATGAATTACAAAAAGTCTTTTCAGTGAAAATATCATGTATATCTACTTATCTATTCCGGAGGAGTAACATGACTAAGACTTTTAACATGTTGGTCATATTAGCTACCAGACTAGTATCACTTTGATTCAGAACCTACTTAACGTCAGATAGGTATTTGATTGCCTAAAACAAGAATTCTTATTAATGTGACTTTCCATTCAAGATTATAAATTTTAGCAAGATATACAAAATGACCACCGTGGCGATCATACTGGACGGTTACCATTTTCTTTTAGGACTAACTGGACGTCATAAGAAGTCCGTTTTTAAGTGAAAACCCATTTTCAGTATAACAATCTAATCGGAAGGAATAGCAGTAAGATTGTGTCCATACTCGATATCAGATTGACGACATTGTCTTCCAGATGGTTGCACAATTTGAAAAGACAACACGCAACATTACCAACAATGGTCAAACTATAATTTGAAAAAAAATAAAGACTGAAGTCGCTTGCAATACGAAAGCATAAGCGACTTTCAAGAGACTCGTAGTTTGCTTATCATTATTAATTGATTCATTTATAAATTTCTTCATATCCAAATTATTACATGTGGTAAGTATTATTCAAATAGAATCTTATCAAAAGTTCATGATGACAGTGGCAGTTCGAATAGATTGTAAATACGTCATTTGTGGTTAATCTCAATTTCAGACTAACGAAAGAATTTTTTTTAATAATAATTACTTATGTAATCAATTACTAAAATTATCTTATGTTAATAAAATTATTTTAATGTCTACAGCAATTTAGTCTGATTACATAATATGAAGAAGAAGAAGAAGAAGAAGAAGAAGAAGAAGAAGAAGAAGAAGAAGAAAGAAGAAGAAAAAGAAAAAGAAGAAAAAGTATGCTGATTATAAGAATAATAGTAACAGGAATAATAATAATAATAATAATAATAATAATAATAATAATAATAATAATAATAATAATAATAATAATAATAATAATAATAATAATAATAATAATAATAATAATATGCACCGCGAAATTCAAAGTCTAAAAATGTGCTGAAAACTTAAGATACGAGAGTGAAATCCGTTAAAAATATATCATGAACTTTACTATAAATTAAAATTGATTAATATAAAATGTGTTACGAGCTGTTATCACACACTTTGCTGCTTTTATTACACATCACTAGAAGTGCAAATGTTCAGACGTTTGAACTGATTGATGCATGTACAGAACAATACACTGGAGGTATCATCTAAATGAAAATCTTATAATTTCAAGTCAAAGAAATGTGCCAATTTGAAGAATTCCCCATTAAATTAAAAGAAAATGACAGAAAAATATTTAGTTGTTCTTGTAGTAAACTTGACAAAATTAGGTTGATTGCCAGCACACATACACATACTTTTACATACATACATGCACACTAACGTATGTATGTATGTATGTATGTATGTATGTATGTATGTATGTATGTATGTATGTATGTATGTATGTATGTATGTATGTATGTATGTATGTATGTATGTATGTATGTATGTATGTATGTATGTATGTATGTATGTATGTATGTATGTACTCTATGAAGAGTTAAAGAGATAATAACAACTTGTGTGATCGGAACAAAGCGTATATTGCAATGTTCAACGTATTAAGTAGTTTACTTTTGAAAAAGGTGTTTGACAAAGGTGACGGGATGACTATTGTACCGTGACCATTAGTGTTAATAATATATACATTTTGGTTAAGTGTATCACAATGTAACCTTTTAGATTTAGGTGTATATTTTAAAGTCTCCAAAATCGCATATTAGCTATTCCAAATATTTGTGTCTAGTATACAGTCAAATGTCTACCTAATGCACTAAAGTTTCACTTAAATATTCATATGTCTATAATCAAATGTGTACCCGAGTTTCGCCTAAGTATACATACGTCTATCAAATATGAACCCAGGTATCAACTAAATATGTTAAATTAATTACATTTGAATGTTATAATTAACTTTATTAAAGTATATGAATTTTTCAGTGTAACTCATTTAACAATAAGCAAGTCTTCAATTTATATTCAGCGTACTAACAAGGTGAAATATTATTCTCTCATAATCAAATTCCATTTCATTTCTTCTTTTTTTGTAATTTTTGGGACTGTGGAGAAAAGCATCACTGAATTTGTGTGTTTTCAACAAAACACTGAAGCATGATAATGACTTTGATTAAACCTTCAGATCACATAAATATAGAACGGCAAGGAGAAGATAAACATTTATTGCGACGGCGAGGAACGTTTTAATATCAAGATGAAATAAATTACATGATTAAGATTTCCTTACTAGTTATACTCTTTGTGTCGCAAGTTAAAAACTGAAACGAATTTTATTATCAGCTCGTGACAAAAGTTAGAAGCTGTAGGTTTCCATAAATAATTATGTAACAAAAAAACTGTTTAATATATAAAAATCAAGCAAGTCGGTGTCTATATATATATATATATATATATATATATATATATATATATATATATATATATATATATATATATATATATATATATATATATATATATTACCGACTTGCTTGATTTGGACGAGTTTATAATTAGCAAGTATACAGATTAAATTTTTTCTAGAGCCTATCTGTGATTGAAATTTCAGGACTTTTTTTGCTCTACAAAAATATCTATTTCTTATTTCTTGCACTAATTACTTTTTCAGATATATAAAGTTTGCAATTGCATTTTTCTGGATATGTAGCAATATAAAAACTGTACAATAGCAAAGCCATAAAATAAGACACTTTTGCTTTTAGCATTGAAGTTAGACACATTATCTCATACACCACAGTCGCACATAAATTGTTGAAACTAGACGAAGAATTGCATTGCAAATAAAAGGTTTCAAATTGAATCACCAAAATTCCCAAAAACTTATTTTTCCAAGGCCAATGAAAATCTTCCTCGTAAAAACATTAATAAACAAAGGTATATTTTAATTCGACTTTATCAAATGCACCAAAAATCATGTAGGGTTTATATGTGGCTAACAGCACACTTTAAAACAAGCACAGAAAGACAAAAACTCAACAGAAACATTTGTAAAGCTTGCAAAATCCTACATTGAACAGGTTAAGCTTGCTCTGGACAATCGTCACAATGAAATCACAGATAAAGCGAACACTGGAAATCTCAATTAACAACTGACTCGAACCGCTGTGTACAGCTAATGAAATACTCCATATATTGTTTGTCATACTTGTTCTCTGCTGCATGAAAAGAAAGATGGTCACAGTAGTAACAGAAATTTCGGACTTCCTAGACCGTTTCCTCTAACCATCAGACTGTTTGAAGGCATAATCAACCAAAGAACACACGGGACTGTCACGAACATCTCCATGGCTCGAAATTTTTTATTTCTGAAAGACTTGTGGGTTTTTTCATCCATTCTATGGTATTTGCTATTGAAACGAAATATACATCACCTAGCTGAAGGAGACTGTCTATAAATTTCAAAAGCCCATTCATGTTCTCTCTGTAGTACCAGTGGAACCAGTTCTGATGAAGTCGAAGACCAAATGGTGCTCTGTTTGTATTGTAGTAATCTCTGAAATTTTCCATTAGAAATTGGAACGTATCATCTTCACTAGATGGACCTGTGTTGCATCCATCAGCATATTCGCATGGAGTTGAACCATTCATGCCCCTAATAGGAATAATGGGTATTTCCCATACGCTTGGATGGGACACAGTTGGGCATACTTCTATTTCACACGTTTCACCCCAACCGAAATCGAGAGTAAATGGCCACAGTTTACTAACTTTGCTATCGCTTCTTTCAGAGATAAGAGACGAATCGTAAAGGCTTTCGTTGCGAAGGATATTGAATTGTGCGTCACCAAGGGGCCTAAAATCAGGACTTCTCCAACCTTTTATCTGATCTCGAGAAATTGATGTTTCTGTCTCAATTTTCTGAATGTGGGATTGTATATCTCGGAGAAAGTCCTCGATATTATTATAAGCAGAGTTTTGTAGTCCATTTAGTGCAATTTCAATTCCATCCGAATAAAGAATTTGTGCAAGTCGATAATTTGTGCCAGAATGTGTCACAAAAAATGTACCACTTATTTTACACCCGTTTGGATTTGTTCGTGTAGGGGCAAATATTTGTCTCATTTTTGCATAGGATTGAAAATTGATATCCCCATCAATGGTTATGTATACAATTTGTGGAAATTTCATATTTTTTACTCCTGCTGGCACGGTCTCGCTTTTGCAAACGCATTCCGGTGCAATGCAGTTATCTCCTTGAATACACGAGCTATCCTTTGCTCGAGTTTGAGCCAAAGTTACATGATTATATTCAAAAAGTATGGAACTAGTAGTCATAATTTCTGTCGCCATGGTCGCACGGTCCGATTCCAAGATCTCTTTATCTTTGAAAGATAAAACTTCTGGAGTCTTTGTGCTCGCTGGGACAAATTCAGCAGACAAGGGGGTGGATTTAGCTAGTGATTCTTGATTATTCTGTCCGTGTGTATCCAACTTCAAAGGTAATTTCAGAGAAATTGTATTAAGCAGAGATGCAAGGTCAATACTGTCCAAACTCCACAACGTTTTCGAACCATTACTAGACTGTTCCTCGTTCCGTATACCACTTGTTATTTTGAATCCTGAATTGCCCATCGACGGCAAAATCTCTTTTGCCCCCGAGTTGCCAGAATCAACAGGAAATTTTGAAGTCTGTTTCTCAGATGCTTGTCTTTCCATGTCATGGGCTGATTTTATGGTCTGAATCTGTTCTAGCTTCTCTTCTTTATTTTGTAATGAGTTTTCTGGTATGGTTGCAGAAACAACTGCAGCAGCTAAGACAGGTTTTTGCTCAGTAGGGGTCTCTAACTTTCCTTTTTTAACGGATTCACTTGGTGCCTGCGTCACCATAGCCCCAACATTCTGAATATTCGGCTGATTTGAATTATTGGAATGTGAAGATGTTTCAGACGCGTTCTCTTTAAGGTCTTTTCTATACTTAGCAAGCATCCATGTCTTCCAGGGTTCCTGAAGCTTTTCAATATCTGCCAGAGCCATCTGATCTGAAGATTTACTTTGCGATCCTCTTTCAAACATTTTTTCCTTTCGTTCTATACGCTGACTCTTATGGTCTGTTTGTTGCGATGTACTTCTATGCATATTCGCCTGTGCAACATCTTGCAGTTTGCTTTGACTATTTGGCAGCACTTTTAACGCTTGTTCTCTTTCAGATTTTGTGTGCGTAATTTTATCAATTTGTGTCTGGGAACTTGGTTTTATTTCATATGTTCTTGGCTTTTGTCGTTGGACATCGATCTCCGATTGGCCTGGTTGTTGCAAAGCAGCTCTTGTATTTCCTATGTTATTCCGATGTACAGGTCTTGTCATCTTTGATGCATCCATGTTTCCTTGATGCTGTCTTATTAGAGGCATAGTTAATCTCCCGTCTCCTCTTGGTACAAGAGTTCTTTGATCGGGCGTTTGAACGGTTTCTGCTGATGAAAGTCTTTCAAAGCTTTGTGGTTTTTTCCACCAAAAGTTAATAGGCGACTGGGGTGGCTGTATTGTTGGCTGCGGTGCAGTCTCACGGTAAGTTTGGCTAAGTTGCCATGGCGAATTAGACATTCCTAATACAACAGGAGGTGAATGTATATATGGTTCTGTTGTATTTTCACCAAAACGAAGATTCCGCTGCTGTTCTACCCACTCTTGATGTCCGGCAACTATATTCTTCTGCTCCAAAACGTTGTTCTTATGACGTATTTCATTCAGAGAGTTCTGAATCTTTTGTTGGCGGACTTGAAAGGCAGAGCTCATATTAGTTTGGGTTCCACAGCTCCATGGTTCAAAATTATGTATATGTGACAAAGGTGTGGGATGTCGAAGCCATTCGATCACTTGTTTAGCTGATACAATATAAACATCATTAAAATTCGCAAGGTCTTGAATGAAACGATCCATAGCGTTCATTCTGTCCGGATAATAGAACCACGATGCATGCATGTTGATTCCAAATGGAGCTTTGTTACTTTTATAATAACTCTGGAAGTTATCCCACAAGAATCGGTAGGCAGATTCTTCGTCTGGCGGAGGGTTGTTACAGCCATCCACATAAACGCAGTCGTATTTTTTCATATAATCAAGAAGCGACACCACCGGGATTTCCCAAAAACCAGAATGATGTTTACCAGGACATGGTTTTATCTTACAGTCATATGGCCAGCCATAATCTAGCGTAAAGGGCGTTACAGCTTTATCATTAATGTTCCGCTTGCTTACCGTCAAAGTTGCGTCATATTTATAGCCAAGTTTATGTAAGGTATCAGGTTGAGTATCCCCTAATGGTTCCAGGAAAGGACTTCGCCATCCGACAATTTCACTGTATGGAATTCTCGCCTGTTTTGCTAGATTTTCCTTTTGTCTCTTCGCTTCATTAAGAAATGTGTTGACATCGGGGTGCCCATGTGAAACGCTGTGCGATGCAATTTCCATACCTTTAAGGTAGAATTCGCGGACAAGGTTGTACACAGTATTTCCATGGGAAATAAATAACGTCATCTTGATGGGACATCCGTTTGGATTTTTTCGGTTTGCGTCAAAAAGTTTCCGATAATAGCCAGCGACTTGAGGCGTAACGGCGTCGTCAAAAGTAAAGAAAACCATTTGCGGTATATCCCGTTTAGGAAGGGGAAGCTCGTCTCTGCAGCAGAAACATTCTGGTGGATTACACATTTGGCTTTTACGACATTCAATACACGTTGCAGGATCATAGCCGTTTACGATATCTAAAAACATTTTTAAAAAGAATAGTATACAAAGTGTTAATCGAAACAGTGCCTTCATATTTGGACCTTTTGTTTTCTACAATTGTCTTTATCAATCATCAGCAATTCCACAACGATGCTTCTCCGAACACATCCAGAAATGCTAAGATGCCATGGCGCTAGTTAGGATCACAAACAATTCACCATTGGCAAAGTTAACTGCAGATTGCTTCAACCATCTTCTCCCTTAGACGCCCATTGAGAAATACAGAGGCTAATTAGCAGGACCCCACTTAAGCGCCACCTGACAGCTGTTTGACATGCGATATATATCGTCACTAGGAGATGTGCTCGAGGCGAGTCTCGACTATTTAACGAGAATTGCTTTTGTGAACTAAGACATAGCCTAGGGGGCTAAGATAGGTCTAAAATAAAACCATTTATAACATGGACTTAATGATGAGAAAGGGATGTCAAGCAAGTGTACTATAAAATAAGGGAAATGTGCAACGCTTTTTTATATTTAGACTACATGTCTTATTTTCAACAGTCTGCAACTAATATGTTATATTCTATGAAATATATCCTGATTGTATTATATATATATATATATATATATATATATATATATATATATATATATATATATATATATATATATATAACTTTTTTTGTAATACGTTTATTTACTACCCATAGGATCGTCTGAGGTAGAAATATAACGATCACCAAGTATAAAAAATTTAGTAGAAGGCAACACAAAAATAAAAACAAAACATTTGACTTCCAAAATTAAAAAAAATACCTTAGCACCTTCTCCACCCATTATCATAAATAATATTCCATCACAAAAACACTAGCATGAATACAATGTACATTTGCAAAAGACCTTCCGCTCATCAAAACATTACTTTCAAAACCTTTCTTGCTAAAAATAATATCATTAGGTTGATGTGATTAAAGTTAGGACTGGTTCTATATTTACTATGACTGGATCTATCTTTATAATTGCATGGTGATCATAGATATTTTGCCTTCCCCTACCCCCAAGAAAAAATAATCCTGATTTGTGTCTGCAGATGAGACAGAAAACCCGATTTAAGAAAAACCACTAACAAAATCAATGTTAGCTGCATATAAAATCCATGTGTCTATCATTTTTCTACAGTTAAATCCTACATTTTGAAATATTTTCAAATGCAGAGAGATTTTGAAAATAAAAATAAATTAAGCGGTCGATACACTGATTAAAAAGGAATCATTATTTATGTAAATATCGAACTCTAATAAATCAGCACATTTGCATTATCTGGCAGTGTATCCACACCTATAGCACAAAAACGGATTCAGCCTTAGATTTGATCTGTTCATACTTGTTAGCTTCCTTGCTAAGTGGATGTTAAAATCCGTAATTAATTTATTACTTGTATGATAATTGTGCAGACATTTCCAATATCTTTTTCAACCATACCTCTCTTAGTTGAATGCGATCTTGGTCGTAGAGGATTATCCTTAAATGGTGGTGCTAGTTGTGAACGTAATAAATCGATTTTATTTACCCTGGAGTAGGTCAGTTCATTATAAAGAGTACATATCGTGTACGTCATGCAAAATCGAGTTGAAACATTGCTGGACCATTTCCATCAAATCTAGAAACAACCTCTGATACAGCTGAAGGACCACACATAATTTGTATGGGTTTTTGGTGATTCGCCTTAGTCTTTTCCAGCAAAAGAAAAAAACATGGATATTCCTACAAGGATATGGTCTACCCTGACAAAATCTATGCAAATGATCGCAATGAACAAAATAATGTTTGCTAAAAATCTGACAAAAGTCACCTATCTGTTGACAGTTTCATCAGCATTCTTAACAGAAACTATCTTTGATCAGATACAAAATGCAAAACGTTTCATATATTTGTTTATGTTTTGGCTTTCTACATTAGATCTTCATATTTAATACATGTTTTCACTTCTGCACAAAATCTTGCAAATCGTCAGGCCTTCAGTGCATTGAGTACATAACATGGATACTTAGTACAAATAGCTTATTATATCACCTCTAAAACACTTTTATTTATTAACAGTTACATTTATCACATATGCACAAGCAATGCTGATGGACGTTAATGGTGTAAATGGCGTCTTTTTCAGACAGTAAAAAAATAAGGACAAAATTGAGACACCTTTCGGTATCATGAAATAGCCATTAATCAGTTACATTTGCTGCAGATCTCTCGAAGCCACGCGAGAGGTGGTACTGTGACTAATAGAACACTCTCAACTATTAACAGCAGAAGAGAGGCAAATGTTATTTCATATATATATATATATATATATATATATATATATATATATATATATATATATATATATATATATATATATATATATATATATATATATGAACTATTTACATAACATTGCCCTGTGTGTAATTTTTCAACTTCCAGTCCTGATGTGATGATCAAATATTGAAATGCTATACAGACTGGATTTAATGTCTTACTGCCGGGTGGTGACGAGTGGTCTTAAGCTCTCACCTATGTCCGTGTGTGGTTCCAAACTCTGACTCTTACAAGGTGGGTAGGTGCCAATAACTTCCTCGGATCGTTGGTTCTTACCGGCATTATCCAGGGTTCTTCCATCACCAGCTATGTTAACCTCCACGTATGGCCTAATGACGTTCAACCCAAAACAGCAATAAAACAACAACTTCCATAAATTGTTGATTCCTTATACATGTAACGGAATTATTTGATCGTATATGTGTAAATTTGTTCTGTGTTTGATTCGTGTAAGGCTACATACAATAGATTTGTATTAAAAACCATATGGAATGGAATTGGTTGGCAATAACCATAAGTTATCTCATGCTTGTTAAATGTGTTGTCTTCTAAAGAGTTTTGCATAGTTAAGTACGATATTGCAGCTACTCACTCGCTCACCCACGCCTGTATTCTTTAAACATACATACATACATGCGTGCGTGCGTACGTACGTACGTACGTACGTGCATACATACATACATACATACATACATACATACATACATACATACATACATACATACATACATACATACATACATACATACATACATACATACATACATACATACATACATACATACATACATACATACATACATACATACATACATACACGATCCTTATCCATAATTTTTGTCGTCGGAAAAGACATCTACGGAACACGCTAATACGTTATGGGGGAGGTAGTTGCCGATGTTTCCATAACCAAAATATATGACAATACATAAATATCATCATTAACTGTTCGCTTTCAATACGCGTATAATTGTTTCCAGGCTTTATGACAAATCTGCGGGTTGCAATTGTCAGAATGATCGAAAGCCTTACCGTATCGTAACGATTGATTTACATGCATATAACGGTCTTAATTTACCTTTTGGCATGTTTAATTCATTTATTGAGTGATGTACTCATCATTACTGTTTCGAGGAAGATAAATATAATTTGATTGAGGTCCAGTGTCACGGATTCATGGGCACGGAAAATACCTTTGTAATATGAACGAAGATGCCGACGGGTTTCATTGCAGTTTACCGAGGTACACGAGGTGTATTCGTTGTAACCTTTTTCGATTTAGAAATAGTGATTTCTGTTCATTTTTTGATGCACACACACCCGTTTTAAGTTGATTTCTTGTTTTGGATGAGCCACAATGTTACTATTTATCAGAGGTGTGCGTTATTTGATGTATGCCGATTTACTGCGGTATTCGTTCCTGGTGGTACGTGCCATGGTAATTTTTCCACTGTACTGGTATGTCGGTCCTTTCCGTTGGATAGAAATGTGCTGAAATTCCCGAGGAACCTTGTTACGATTTTAATGATATGCGTGTTTTCATTATTCAGAACGAAAAAATTGTTCAAAAATTATATTGCATGGCAAAATGGTTGTATTTTTCACAAATTAATAGTAATCATGATATAGATAATTACATTTATGATTCTGTAATTAATTGTTTCGAACGCGTCACGTATGCCAACGCGCTGGCCAAGTGGAATGTCATGAATCATTCAGGCTAATGCGAACTTTCGGAGAATTTATGAATTAAAGAGCAAAAAACAGAATGAAAAAGAATCACGTCATTTTTTTTAGATATTTACTATATGTGAATGTGTTGAATATGTTTTAATTTATGTCTTCCAATCATGCTATGATTATCATGGACACTACTTTTCTATATGAATCATGCATGATTTCTAAAGTCACTAAATATTTTCTTGTTCGTTGAATAAGCGAGTTTTAGGTTCCTGCACCTCTCTGACAAATATCTCGCCAAGGTTTTGGCACCCCAACCAAAGTTTCCCTGCCTATTCTATGCATAGTGTAGCACAAAATTTTTATCAATATGCTCTCTTTTGTCAGCACGATGTTTTTCACAGTATCAGCTATACTATACACTTAATTGTCACACTTTTGACACAGCATTTAGATTGCAACTTATTCAAAACTTAACGTACACGTGTCAAATTAAGCTGCTATAACGTACTGGCCATTTAATATTTTGGGAAGAGGAAGAAGGGTGTGATTTTCTTTGGAGCTGAAATATTTTCTTTTCCTTTGTCTCAGGGTAATGAATATTTTTTTCCCAAATAATACAATAAATCTAATATGGTGTTTTATTTTGCTTTAAAGCATAACAAGATACTTTCCAAGCTATTGACAGATGGAAATTAAACAAAAGAGTATCAATCCCTGTCCCTGAACATCGAGATGTTGGTCTCTAATATCATTGAGATATATTATGATCAGTAAGGCGGAATTTTCAGAATTATAGTGGTACAAAACTTTTCTTGGTTCCCAGCTCTTCCACATATATTTGCCAAATTCTCTCCGTCTCATAACAATACAGGTGAGTTTATTAGGAAGCTGTCCAGTTTACAGAGACAAAAAAATCTTCAACTGTAGAGATTTGTGAAAATGAAAACTGTTCTTTCTTGTAATTCGTTCTAACTGATGAAATTGTTTAATATATTGAATGTTTTATAATTTTCTAGTCAGACCTATGTCTCATAGCGCCATGATATCCGATAGAATATAGTCCATTCCAGGTAATAAATTTTTGTAAGCTGATATATGTTATATATATGATGAAAAATCTTCTAGTTTTTATAACACATTGTGATTATATTTGTCTGAAACAGATTCGTGTACGGACGTATTATACTGTTGTGATAAGTATCTCATAAACTAGTTCTTAAAAAGACTGTAATGTGTAACAAAGTCAGTTCATGTACACGCATGCGTACTGTATATCATAGTATTCGGAATTAACATTTCCAATGGACACAAATCAGAATTATTTTTCTTACAAAACTCCTACATATGAAACGATTCCACTCGACGCACTCTTATTTTGACCCAAGTTTTGTTCATGCCCACCGTTGTAAAGGTCATAGCGATAGAAAATTGTTGTCTGGAAGTTTCTAGATGACAGCTAAAGTGCAAAGCATCAATGATAATGATTAAATAAACTTTAGTTAAAGAAAATTAGTGTCAAATTTTAAAACAACATTTTATATTTAATTTAAAATAAGTAAATGAGTACACATTACCCATGTGACTTTTACTATAGAGTAGTGTGGTGAGTGGCGATGTTGTCTGACGATACTTGTGAACTCATTGTTTGGAGACAGAAGTTCTAGATCAAAGGGTCTGCGAGACGGAGAGGTTCTTGAGAGATTCTTCGGTAGACTACAAGAACTGGACCACACATGGTTGTTCTCTTACTATTAGTCGGGAACTATGGACAGGAAATACCAATGCCCGGCTCGTCATATAATCAATATAACACATCAACCTACATGTTGATGACCATTATATTGATCATAAATCAATATGTCGTCGTACTCGTTGATAATTTCATACCTTGATCATATCTATCACATAACAGATTCATATCATATACGTTGATAAAATTCATGTATTGATCATATCCGCTGACAATCATAATAGTTTCGGATTATTTATTGAAATCTTTGATTTTGATCAGATCCCTGAAGGAACGAAACCACTGAGTTACATCCATTGTGAACTTTGTGGATCTGAGTACGGTAGGGTTTCCTATTGTAATAGTGTAGTTTGTGGAAAGTAGATGTCAGTTTTCAAGCTAAGGTATCCGAAATTGACCCTTCAATAATTTGTACAAATCATTTATCAGAGGGCAGAAGCGAATTTAAAATTTATAAAACTGCTGTGATTTTAATTTAAATGATTTTTCATAGTTTTCTCGCAAAACTATCATTGCACCAGTTGGGAGGTAAAAAGCTTCTTGAAAAGTTATATGATGTCTTGTATCTTTTTGCCCTCTTCCTATGAAGTTACCTATATTTTTTAATACAATTCAAGAGCCGCCTCATCTATCATAAACTCCGAAGCGTGCATACGTTTCTCGTTTGTATCTTAACAAGCATTTTCTTGTCTTGGTCCTGTCAGAAATTACTTTATGATGCTCTTAAAATGCAACTTGTCTCATTCAAATACTCAATTTAGAAAGAAAAAAAACTGCATTAAATTTCAATAAATGTCGCTAATTTTAGATAATGTAACCTTTTATTTGTTCTTGAATCTGAATACAATCATTACATTTGTTGAGCTTTGTCATTCAGTTATTAGTATGTTTGCAAATATATTCTTGACCTTTTAGCATTTAAACAATGACATTAGTGGTCCATTCATTTAGAATATTTTAAACTACATTTCTTCAATATTAGAATAATGATGTCTCGTGATGTAAATTTTAATGCAATACGTAATGCGTTACGATTCTCATCTGACGACCAATCTTTCAAAAATGAAATAACAAGTTTGAGCGTGTTCTATAAATCTGCATGAATATTGTGTTTTTGCTAACGCTCGTTAATATAAACAAGGTTCGTAAAAAGTTAATTTAATTTTATTAAAGTAATTTGCGCTCTCATTCAATTATAATTGAATAAGTTTTCTCTATAGCAAAAGAGATGTAGACTGCTGAATTGTAATGCATACTTACAAATGGTTGAAAAAAGCAGATTTATAACTTGATGATACGTAAACCAAGTATGTCATATGAACTCCGTCATCTTAAAGGTCTCAATGTATAGATTTTGCATAAAAATAGTCGTTTAAATGTCAGAACGATACATGTTTCGAAAACAACTGAGGGTATTGTAGAACGAGACTACGTCTTAAGGTTACAAAACACTACAGACCAAAATGAGCCCAGACTCAACATTTAACTAGAAACCACGCA
The DNA here is from genome assembly GCA_016746295.1 of Potamilus streckersoni. Classification (NCBI taxonomy): domain Eukaryota; kingdom Metazoa; phylum Mollusca; class Bivalvia; order Unionida; family Unionidae; genus Potamilus; species Potamilus streckersoni. The sequence goes on from JAEAOA010000372.1 coordinate 347,754, forward strand.
TAAATTAGTCGTTTTGATTTCCAAACAATATTTATTTAGTGTCTGGACTTCGCATAAATCTCATCAAAGTACAATTATGCACAATGCAAATTCTTAAACTTTTAGTTTAATTCAAATGTCATGCTCTAGATTTTACACAACCACGGAGCTAGCAAATACCTTAACTCCGGCTGAGTAGCTCCAGGTCGAACTTTACCATTGTGCTTGATACGAATTTTCATGCAATGTCTTCTTCATGAAGGAAGAGATCTCACGTTAACAAACGACAAAGTAAAAATTTCCCTGCTAACACAACACAACATCCCACCTGTGGGTGCGACAATAAACGCCCATTGGCGCATAAATTAACATGTCACCCGCACCTTTGTAGCTACCTAAATACGTCGCGTTATATTACATGGATTATGAAATATGTAACAACCAAAAGCTGTGTAATTATTTATAGAGTGGGGCATTTTTTTGATTGGTCAGAATTTTGTTTCCTTCATTGCCTAAATGAGGTGTGTGGTTGTTCTTGTGTCTTGATGACTTCATAAAAGATATCGACATTTTGTTTACTAATCAGCAACCATAAATGATCTTTTTGAAAAAAGGCTGATACGACTCCTTTTATATTTTAATTTACTTTTTATTGTATTTTTTTGGCCTTAATATGTGCAAATATGTATTGGGGCGAACGTGTGTCAATGAAATGAGACGTGGAATGCATGGGAAAATGGTGGGCATTGACATGTATAGGTACCAATATCATAAGACTGAAAAAAAGAACACGGTTTTCTAGCAAAATGTGGAATCCTCGTCACTTGGGCATATCTGCGTAAAAAAAAGTAAGTTTTTATCGATTTATTTAATTTTGCAGATGTAACAAACAAAGGTGTATTTGCGATCTTTCAAGGGTATTACAATATTTCATTATGTTGCCATAGGAACTTTTTCATGCATTTGATATTAGTAAACAAGTAAATTTTCGGATACAAATAGATACGAAAGTACCGTAAAAGACCTGACAGAAATATATTTGTGTGTGGTAATCAACGTCCCTCCGAAATTATTTATTTGCCTCTTATTATTTTTTTTTCGCTCAGATTAACTGTATTTGTGTTAAGTACGTTCATTTCAATAACGTCGCTTGAAGGCCGTAACGGGGCTATTTTATTCTATTCTCGTCACAATTTTGACAACAGTCCTTCATGAGACATTTGCATACTACAATTAAGAACTAATTTACACCATATACATTAATGAGAGAAGGTATTCAGTCCAATACAATTAGCATAGTCTGTAAATTATCTAAGAAGATACAATCATTCGATTGAAAAACAAAAATGGAATTCTCCAAAAGTGTTAAAGCCTTTCCTTTAATTGAATTAATGTGATCTGCAAGATTTGATCGTGTCGACATTTTTATGCAGTTAGCAATACAGATCATGTTCCGTCTGACATACATGTACGTAGGTCTATATATATATATATATATATATATATATATATATATATATATATATATATATATATATATATATATATATATATATATATATGTGTGTGTGTGTGTGTGTGTGTGTGTGTGTGTGTGTGTATGTGTGTGATCTGAATTTTTAATGTAGCTTGAACAATTTTTAGTCATATCACTACGACGTCGGCATTGTGGCAGTTTATAGTGATGTAGCACTGGGCAACTTGCCGCAGACATGTAGCATCATACCCCCACTCAATCACATTATCCTGACACTAGGCCGACCGGTCCTAACCCTAACCTCTTAGTGCCGAGCGTCAAGCGAGGCAGCTGCAACTACCATTTATATAAGTCTTTATTATGACTCGGCCGGGGTTTGATCACGCGACCTCCCGCACTTGAGGCGGACGTTCTTACCACTTACTAAGTATTCAGTCAAGGTATGTGTGTGTGCATATATGTTTGTGTATCATTTTATGATGAAACGTAAAATTGCAGAAAAGGTAGTCAAGGTGTGCATATAGAAACGTAAACGTCATTTGGTAAACACACAAACAGGAAATAAAAAGGCACGTGTACATGTAAATATGAATTTCTAAGCTGATTGCAAGAAAACTACATCTTTTTTATCTAGACGATAATTAATTTGCCCTCTGTCCCCGATTCAATTAGTAATGTTAAACATATGCCACGTCTGTATGACTCACTGTAATAATTATATGGATGAACGGGAACCGGATTAGAAATGGGTGACATAAAATAAAACAAATATGGGTTTGACAGGTACAGACTGACTGATACTAAAAGTAATATTTCAGTTAATAGGATCTCATCCTAGCTGTAAAATAAAAATAGAGACAATGGTTGATGGAATTTAAGTTCTTTCAGAGGTCTGAATTTGGGAATCTCGTTACATTACTGCAATCAGAAGCTAACTCTTTTGTGCGGAATATGAAGCATCTGTTCGGAACATATGTAGATTCACCGACTCACATTGTTTTCTCTACTCAGAAGCTTGCATGAAGGGTATTTATATGCTAATAAATATACGTTTGATCAGGAGCAACCAGAAATTAAAAGCATTGAATTTTGAATAGCGTGAAGTTTCAATAGGTTTATTATGATAGCAGAATTAGTATCGTGAGTCATGTACCTTGCTAATAAAAATAGCTTACATCTATGTATGAATGGTTTCCATATTTCTATATTCCCCGGATATATCCTCCTTTTCGGCTCTTAAATCTCTGTACAGATACTGATACGGAATCTCACCCTCCGGAGTTTTCTCGTTTAGGAAGTTCAAGTATGGTAACCGTAATTAATGCCTTTTTACCCTATCCTCTGAGGGCATGAGTGATATTTCAAACGAAATTAAGATTTTATGCTGTTCTTCAAAAATATTTTAGAACCTCTTTGACGCAAAACAAAGATGTGACATATATTAAAATACATACTGTTCATAATAAAACTCATTTTAAATTTGTGCAACTATTTAGCTCTTCTCAATGAGATGGTGTATCTGTTATCCGGTCCTTGACAGATTATTGGTTATCGCAAAGATAAGATTAACGTTGTATCCTCCCTCCGACGTATGCAAGATATCACTAACAGAAAACTTTAGAAAAGTGAATTCCGTTATGAAGACTGATTACAAATGAAATGACATTAATATCTCAACGTTTCCTTTCAGATGCGAAGACTTAATTCACTATTGTTCGTTTTTGATCCTGATTGCGCACAAAAATGACCGTTTTGATAAGCGTAATTTTAATTCGTGATTTAGATATTGCCTTGTTGTAATGTGCAAAGTGTAATAAAATGAGTACTTGAACATCATCATATACTAGAAACAACATATTTTAGCTAAGTCGTGGGTTAAAAACTAATTATTAACCGTGTAGTTTCTAAACAGCATCGGAATCTATATAAAAGCTATAAATAAATATTTAATTTGGCACTTAATTACGAGTTGAAGAGATAACATCTGAAGGATAAATCATGATCTAGAAAACAATATAGTCGGCACATATCGTCATTTGTTTCAATGATTTACCGATAGCCTTTTACTTTGCTTTGCTCTGGATATGTGTGTATGAAAGACAATACATGATATTTTATCTCGTAATCTGATTTTTTGGTAGATGAACGTACAAGTGTATTGCATTAAAATATTTTTATTTCAATAAACAGAACATTGCTGTCTTGAAAACTATCCCACTTATTCTTTCCACAAAATTAGCATTATTTCCAAACAAGTTAATAAAAGGTACGCGTCTAGCAATTTCAATTGTATTGCTGCTTCATTCTGTATATTTTAATATGACCCTACAGAACATATTACAGGCTTTAGCAAATCATGAAAAAATATATTTTTTCTTTTTTTTTTTTCTTTTTATTCGGGTCTGCTTGTTAACCATATTTGATACGATATGTTATTCATGATCATAATTCTTTAGGTAACTATCCGTTTCTGTGTGCAAAGTTTTTCATGACGGCCTTATTCCCAAGAATCGGCGTCACGTTATGTTGTACTACTTCGGTGAGTATTATTGGTAAAATGGACGAAAGAAAAAAGATACTTCTATCTCTAAGTAATTAGCAAAGTCATGATACACAGAATATCAGTAGACAGCTTTTGGAAGGATCAAATGAGTTTTTTTAATTAAAAAAAAAAATCAATGACAATATGTCATTAACAAACACTGTCAAAAAGAACCCCTTAGCAATTTTTACTGAGTTTGTTATTCTCATAGGAGGATAATAAAATAATGTTCATTTTCAGTTTATCAGGATACATGGACGTGTTACCAATAGACTACCAGTGCATTAATATCAGTTTCTGTTCATTACAAAGACTAAACAATTCTACTTTGATTAATCTGCGCCATCGTTTAATACGGAATTTAAATGTCTGCAACTAAAATACTGAGGCTGATAAGTTGGTAGTTTTTTCTTAAATTATATAGACTTAAACACAAAATCACACACACACACACATATATATATATATATATATATATATATATATATATATATATATATATATATATATATATATATATATATATACCAGACAGAACAAACTGTGCTATCCCTGGATTCTGTAGTAGAATCTTGATAATAGTGGGCAGAAATACTAGTTTAATACAAACAATACTATCATACAGGTTACAGAAATTAATTTCGTACTCTACGGAGTTTCGAACCCAGGTCCGCGAGTAAATGGCACCCTTCGCCTTGCCTGCACGCACCAACCCATATACCGTCACCAAAAAATGATGGCACTGAATCGTTGTTATATAAGCTCGTGCGTAGCAGACACACTCGCATGACGACCTAGTAATTAATTCTCATATATACACACAGTCCACACAGAATCCAGGGATAGCACAGTTTGTTCTGTCTGGTATATATTTATAATTATTTGTAAAATCAAAAATCCTATATACCTTGATTTCTTTCATAGGAATCTGGAACGATTGTGTGTATATATGAGAATTAATTACTAGATCGTCATGCGAGTGTGTCTGCTACGCACGAGCTTATATAACAACGATTCAGTGCCATCATTTTTTGGTGATGCGTTTTTGGTCGTGACGGTATATGGGTTGGTGCGTGCAGGCAAGGCGAAAGTTACCATTTAGTCGCGGACCTGGGTTCGAAACTCCGTAGAGTATGAATTTAATTTTTGTAATCTGTATGATAGTATTGTTTGTAATAAACTATATATATATATATATATATATATATATATATATATATATATATATATATATATATATATATATATATGGGGTGTATTTATATATGTATACATACATAAATACATAAACATGTAACTCTTATAAATCTCCACGTTTCACAAGTCTATATTTACAAAGACGGAAACAACGTTTAAGTTGTGACTTGTGGGAGTCTATTATGGAAATATAAGCATAATAAATCATCTGCAGTGTACATAGTTTATCTTCAAATAATGACTGGATTGACAAGATGTTTAAATTATCTTCAATACAGCTATTCAAATTGTTTTCATTTGCATGGAACATGGCTTAATGGAGTACCGATATGTATCGAGACACGGCGTTCGGTTTTTTTTGGGGGGGGTAACGACTGAAATCTGAGATGACGTCACTGCTGAAGAAATCTTATCACCAGAGGAACAGAAACGAACCTTTTTTTTATCTGAATTAAGGAGAAACCATTCCCTTCTTTTAAAGAGGAAAATTACTCAAGGAAATTAGTTAAGACTGGTTTTCAAACACTGCGTGGGGCATAAATTTAATATATATATATATGGTATTAAAGGAAATTTAATTTCATTCTTAGTGTTCTGTCAACTTTTTTCTTACATGAAGATACATTGAACAATTAATTCACTTCCTTTTCTAATTATTAAAATTTGATGTCGTGGTAGGGATATATAAAAAATATATTCTTGACCTAAAATAAACGGCAATATCTCAGTACTACAATCGACGATTCAACGAACAATGCTTCGATAGTATCGTCAGTAACAATTTGACAAATTTATGACGCTAGAGGTGCAATTTGATGATGGTAGTTTGAATGAATTCATTTATGGACATTATATCCATTCTGAGCTTTACTACAGCGATTACATCATTAATAAAAAAAAAACAATTCAACTATTGAAAAAGCAGATCATAAATTTAAAACTATTAAATTAAAATGTCTACTCTAAACATATCAGATATCTCTCAGTTACTGTGCATTTTCCTTAATATATTTCTCTCACGCTTATATTAAATACGAACAAAATAGCTTTCCAGGAAAACTGCATGATCACCCCACTAGATTTTATCTAGCTAATGATTAATTTGTCCTCTGTCTCCCATGCAATCAATAATGCTAAACGTCAGTCATGGCTGTAGCAACTTATTGCATCTGAAAATTAGCAGTGTGTGTGTATATACCGTACATATATATATATATATATATATATATATATATATATATATATATATATATATATATATATATATATATATATATATATATATATATATATATATGTGTGTGTGTGTGTGTGTGTGTGTGTGTGTGTGTGTACACAATTAATTTCCGGTATCCCCATTAGAGCTTGAGTATAATTTCTTATGAAATTAAGTTTTTATATGCTCAATGATATTCTTCAAAAGCATATTATAGAAAATATTTAACCTAGAACAAACGTGTGACAGTTATTAGAAACTTGCTGTTCATTGTAAAATGATCTAAATATGTGCAACTAAAATTTTCATTGAGATAGTATGGATGTTATTCGGAATCTAAGGGACATTGTGAATCTGGATTACATTGTGGAGACTGATTAAAATATATGTACGTTTTCTTTCAGATGCGAGAGTCAGTCGGTACTGGTGAGAGTTATTTTTCTTGATTCAATAGTATTCTTTTCTAAAATAGATTGCACATAAAACTGACTGTTGTGATAAGCGTAGTTTAAATCATGATTTGGATTTTTTTTTGTTGTAATGCCCACATTCTTTGATAGAATGAGTACTTGAATATTACATGCTGAAACCAACACACTGTACTTTGAGTTGGACATTAAAGACATGTTTAATTGGGTCGTTTCTACCCATTGTCAGAAACATCATTAAAAACGTTAAACAGTACATAATTTGGCAATAAATTACAAATTGAAGAGATAACATATGAGCTACAAGTATCGACAAAGAAAATGATATCTTCAATATAGTGAGATATTTTGTTCCAAAGATTTACCAGTAACATTTTTTGTTAAATTTGTGTAAATTTTGCTCTGAATCATCATGCTATAAGGCTATTGAATCGTATCAACATTTGCACAAGCAACGTACCAGTTTATTCCATTATTAAATTTTTAAATTTCAGTACATCGTGGTTTTGAAAACCAATTCAGTTTTTCTTTTCACAAAATTTACCATTCTCTCCAAGGAAAATGAGTAAATGGTAACATTTACAACATTGTTACTATCTTCACCCTTCATATTTCAACACTACACACCTGTGCCTATTACAGGTTTGATCAAAACCTGACGAGTATTTGTCAGAACCAGTTTGTTACCTCTGTATGTTAAGGGTATGCTGTTGGTGTGTATAACTCCAATGACAACTATCCGTTTCTGTGTGCAATGCGTATGCAGTTGGCATTATTTAAAATAATAGGACATGGACCTTACGTTATGTTGTACTGCTTAGGTGAGTTTCATTGGTAAAACGGACAACAACAAAGACCACTCTGTATCTAACTACACAGCAAAATCAAGAACCAAAGTACATAAGCAGTCAGCTTTTCGGAGGATCAAAAGAAGATAGTCTTTAAATAACAATAAAAATCGACAAAAGAAAGATAGTTAATAAATGTTGTCAAAAAGAACATTGCCATTTTAAGGAGTTTGTTTTTATAATAGAGGATTTTAAAAAATGTTCTGTTTCAGCTTATCAGGATACATGGAGGTGTTACTAATAGATTACTATTTTATTTATATCAGTTTCTGTTAATAACAAAGACTACCCCGCTATTCTTTAATTAAGCCTCGCCATCGTTTAATACTGAATTTAAATGTCTCCAAATGAACTGTTAAGTCTAATAGGTTGGTAGTTTTTGTGTTTGTTTTTAAAACAAGTAAACAACGCATTCGGTAAATATAAACATGTAACTTATAAATTTTTAAAACAATTAAACAACGCATTCGGTAAATATAAACATGTAACTTATAAATCTCAACGTTTCACAATCCAATATTTGCAACGATAGAAACAACGTTTATTTAGCGACTTGTGGGATCGTGTTTATTAAAGAAAGATCAGTATATTCAATAATGTACCAAATTTGTCTACGAAAAAGGACTCTGCTGACAAGACTTCGAAGAACGACGGGATTGACAAGACTTCGAAAAGACGGTATTAACCTGGTTTTGTAAAAGGACGGGATTGACAAGACGGCGACTAAATACGGGATTGACCAGACTGCGACAAAAAGACGGATTGACCAGACAGCGGCAAAAGACGGATTGACAAGACAGCGACAAAAGACGGATTGACAAGACTGCTACAAAAGACGGGATTGACAAGACTGCGACAAAAGACGGGATTGACAAGACTGTGACAAAAACGGGATTGACCAGACTGCGATAAAAGTCGGGATTGACAAATCTTCGAAAGAGGACGGGATTGGCAAGACGCTGAGAAATGACGTGACTCACATGACTTTCAATGTTTAACTTAAATACAACTATTAAAGTGTTTTTATTTACATTGAACATGACCTAATGTAGGACGGATATGTGTTTTTATTTAATGGAATAAGACCTAATGTAGGACGGATATGTGTTTTTATTCAATGGAATATGACCTAATGTAGAACGGATATGTGTTTTTATTCAATGAAACATGACCTAATGTAGGACGGATATGTGTTTTTATTCAATGGAACATGACCTAATGTAGGACGGATACGTGTTTTTATTTAATGGAATAAGACCTAATGTAGAACGGATATGTGTTTTTATTCAATGGAACATGACCTAATGTAGGACGGATACGTGTTTTTATTCAATGGAACATGACCTAATGTATGACCAATGTGCGTAGAGACGGGGAGTTTGCATCGACTGGAATCTGAGATGACATCATCCATGAACAATGATTTTCTCAGGATTAGCAAAAACTTAAACGTTTTATCTTACTGATAATAAGAAGAAAGCAGACTTACTATTTTATAGGAAGATAAAACTAGGAAAGCAATTTACATAAATTTAACATTTGTTGCATAAATTAATTTAATTCTTATTATACTGTCAACCTTTTCGTATGTTAAAAAAACAACATTTAATAGGTAGTAATTATGATTTAAAAATTAAATTATGTGAAATGCATTAAGGATTTTTATCCTTAACAACGGACAACAACAAAGAGACCACTCTGTATCTAACTACACAGCAAAATCAAGAACCACAGTACATAAACAGTCAGCTTTTCGGAGGATCCAAAAACTTTGCTTCAGCTATAAGAGATAATTTTCAAGCTGCAAAAATGCAAAATACCACGGTTAAATTTCGTTGTTTCTCTTGAGATAAACATTCAATTAAGAAGCGTCTCAATTTTTCGTTTTTGACTTTTTATCAATCCTCGTCTGAATCCATAAATGCCAAAATAAAATGAAATGAGCTAGAAGTATTAATATTGCTGCATATATATCTCAGGTGGATGTGTAGTTTTTATCACTGTAATAATTTCGTAGAGTCAAGTGTTTTGTGTGCTACCTGAAAGGAAAAGCAGTTCAA
>JAEAOA010000373.1:0-21931 GCA_016746295.1 Potamilus streckersoni
GACAGGGGGATGGTTACAGGTGGTAGACTGTCAGAGAACATGGGGATTGGGTTACAGGTGGTAGACTATTAGAGGACATGGGGATTGGGGTACAGGTGGTAGACTGTCAGAGGATATGGGGATTGGGGTACTGGTGGTAGACTGTCAGAGGACATGGGGATTGGGGTACAGGTGGTAGACTGTCAGAGGATATGAGGATTGGGGTACAGGTGGTAGACTGTCAGAGGACATGGGGATTGGGGTACAGGTGGTATACTGTCAGAGGATATGGGGATTGGGGTACAGGTGGTAGACTGTCAGAGGACATGGAGATTGGGGTACAGGTGGTAGACTGTCAGAGGACATGGGGATTGGGGTACAGGTGGTAGGCTATTAGAGGACATGGGGATTGGGGTACAGGTGGTAGACTGTCAGAGGATATGGGGATTGGGGTACAGGTGGTAGACTGTCAGAGGACATGGGGATTGGGGTACAGGTAGTAGACTGTCAGAGGACATGGGGATTAGGGTACAGGTGTGGGGATTGGGATACAGGTGGTAGACTGTCAGAGGACATGGGTATTGGGGTACAGGTGGTAGACTATTAGAGGACATAGGGAATGGGTTACAGGTGGTATGTTGTTAGAGGACATGGGGATTGGGTTACAGGTGGTAGACTGTCAGAGGACATGGGGATTGGGGTTCAGGTGGTAGACTTTTAGAGAACATGGGGATTGGGTTACAGGTGGTAGACTGATAGAGAACATGGGGATTGGGTTACAGGTGGTATATTGTTAGAGGACATGGGGAATGGATGGTAAGTGGTAGACTATCACAGGACATGAGCAAATCTCATATGTATGAAAGCATCAAAGTTGTTTACAGTGATTCATTTAAGTTGTGATCATGTTATACTGAAAATAACATTTGCATTATAAGTTTGGAAACTGTAAGACATTAATGTGAGGCAAAAACCTCAAAACAAAAACTTTCAATCACATATAGGCTGTTCTGTCTTATTTTGCTGTCCATAAATAACATTACTGGGAGAAATCAGCATGCCTACTAAGATGTCAAAATAATTACCCATCATTCATCAGTACTATGCAAACTTACTACAATCCATAAACTTTACAATTTACAAAGAGATCTCAAATAATATATTGTCAATAAAATAAATTTCAATTTCAATTAAAGCAAACAAAAATATGAATGCTGCATGGAAATTTAAATAGGAATATAAAATCAGAATAGTTCATCATCATGAAGATGTTAATTTTATTGCAACATAAAAACTACCTAAACAAGAGACAAAATATTCAGTTGTGAGCCATCCATGCATTTACTGATTTTCTTCTAGTTCCTTCTATTTAGAATACTTTTCCACCATAAGCAAGAAAGACCTAACAAAAGTCATGAATTTGAGCTCTACAATCAAGTTAAAATAGATAAAACCTAATATAAAGATAGTTTCCCTACCTACTGGGACAGGAAGATGTAATAATGTACTTTTGTCCTTTTGGTCAAGGCAATAACCCCTGTTAGAAATGTGATTAGATGTCAAATCATAGGATTCCATGATATCCATCATGTCTGCCCACTGCAGCAAGTTGTTTCTACTGAACAGGTGAACACTCTGGTCAACCACTCCAATGGCACAAAGTGATCCTGGTGAAGCTGAGATGGTTAAGTTCACATTACTCCCAGGATGTGTTATATTCTGCTCATATTGCATTTTGACCTGAAGAAGAAAAACATGGAAGAAATTCTAATGTATAATGGGTAATGCAATTTCCTAAGCTGGATAATATTGTTTGATGCAGGCTGGCTGACCACAAATGTTCTGAAAATTCTGGAATTCCTGTTCCTATAGTGGATTCATCCAGCTCATATAACATTTTTTCTTTAAATGGGAACTGCTTGAGATAGTGACCAGAAATATATATTTTTTTCTTTTTCCAAATGCTAATAAATGTACTTCATTTTGCAGCTCAAGCTACTGTGAACTTTGAACTTGGCACAGAAATGATTCATCCTGCAGCTGTTGTGATGTTGACCTTTGACTTTTATATTTGAAATCAATAGGTGTATTCTTTTTCTCAGATAGAAGCAATTTTTTGTGATAACCATTTTTCTCTTTCAATTTTTCTATCATTGACCTTTGACCTACTGACCCCATAATGAAGAAGTGCCTTTCTTGTCTCAAATGCAAGTCATCCAAAATATTTGGACATTGTTATGGCATATGCCTTAGGTTATGTTTTATGTTTTGGAAAAGATTTTCCTTTCTTTCTTGGAGCTTCTGATCTTGACTTTGACCTTTTAATTTCAAAATCAACAGATATCTTTCTTGTCTCAGATACAAACCATCAATAAAAGTATAGTCAAGGCATGTGGTACAGAACTTTAAAAAATCTGTAGGAATCATTTTTCTTTTTTTTATGAGTTTTCCTTGTATTAAATGCAAGTTAGTTATTTTGATCCCCCAAAATGGTGTTTTCCTTGTCACAAAAGCAAACTATCAGCAAAGTCTGATCAAAGAAGCAGAAAAAGAACTCAAGATATCATGTATAAACTACTTGTCTCCTTTAAGTCAATGTGACCTTGACCTTCAGACCCCCAAGTCAATAGGTCTATTTCTTATCTAAAATTTAATCCAGTTACAAAGTTTGATAAGGAATTTGGGATACAAATCAAGCTAGTGTATGAAAAAGATTCCATCTTTAAATCCCTTTTTCCTTCAACTTTCTTAGCATAATAATGTTGGAGAACAAAGTTGCTGTGTAGAAATGAAATAAAGAAAAGACAGATGTACAGATGGGTAGATGGATGGACATCTTTATAGCATTATATGCTCTTCATTATGGTATGTGTCTAAAAATTGGTAATTTCCCTGAAGAATTTCCCCGCTGAGAGAATATACACTGCTTTTTATGTTTTCCCCTTAGATTTTTGCCATCCTTCTTAACCACCAGTTAAGTTTATTGTCATTGTTATTATGTAAACATTTATGGCAGCAAATCTCAAACATCAGTTATTGTCACTCTCAATTTTGCATCAATTTCCACCAAAAATATTGAATTAAAGTATTTTGTAAAATATGAAGAAAATTTAAGTTTTGAGTAAGTTATGTTTTTTCAAAGAATACTTACCTGATAACATTAATGTTAGTTTATAAATCTGTTACCTCCCAAACCCAGCCCTACTAAAATGACAAACATTTGTGCTTTCTGTATACTTCATATAGATAAGGGCAGTAACTCTTTCCCACTAACTCCTCTTGCTGCTGAGTGAAATATAAATGAGGTTGCTCATATGGTGGTGTGGCTGGAGGGATTTTAAGTAATGTGTATAATATTCTGTACCAAGACTTGGGTGGGTAAGCAAAGGCCCAAAACTTCTACAAAACTGATTGACAGTGCATCCACAACTCAAGTTTGGTCAAGAACTGGATAGATGAAGGTAAATAACTTGTGATTCCAACTTCTCAAAAAAAGATTGATCATCAGACACCCCCAATGTACTCAAATTCGATAAAAGACTAGATGATGGAGGGACTATTCTGTCTGAATGACTTTACTCTTTCTGAATAGAATGTAGGCCAAGACATTGAGTCTGTGTCAGATTTGAACACTGACATCAAGTTGGTCACACCAGTATAGAAACTGTCAAACCAGAACATACATGTGATTTATTGCCCACTTGTTTGAGGAGGTAGGTCACCACTATGGAGCTGTCTGACATAATTAGGACAGTTTTCCATGACAGAAGGTTAATGTGTAGAGGAAGTTCTAACATGGATACCACATACTACTGGCTTTATCAGAACCTGGAAACTTTCAATTGGAGCTTCTCCAGAGGAATTCTTGTCATGAGTCAACTGGGGTTCTACCACTGACCCAGAAATAATTGTACCTTATTTGTGATCCTCACCTTTTCATTAAGTGGACTGTGAAATGGGCACCATTCAGCCAGCAAGGTCATCTGTAATGGATATATATTAAGATGGCCCAGCAGGATCAAGACCACACTGGATAATCTAAGGAGTTGCAAGAACTCTTTTGCTGAAATCAAAGACTTGTTGGAAATGGACTTGACAAGTTCAATGATCCATATTACACCATTCTTTAGGGACCACTCTGGTGACCTAGTGGTTAGAGTATCCATCTCAGATGTGGGTGGTCACAGTTTCGAACTCCAGCTGAGTCATTCCAAAGATATAAAAAAATGGTACTAACAGCTGCCTTGCTTGGCACTCAGCATTAATAGGTTAGTGTTAAGACTGGTTGGACTGGTCTCAGAATAATGTTGGGTGAATATTGGGTGGGACATCATGCCACATGTCTGTAGCATGATGCCCAAGTGTTAGACATCACTATAAATTGTCACACTGCAGACATCGTAGCAATATGACTGAAAAATTGTTAAAGCTACATTAAAATTCTAAATCATACACACACACACACAAACATTCTTTATGAAGTATTACCAGACTGAGATTGGTGATAAACTCCACAACCTAAAGATGTACAAAACACTGGGATGGTTGAAGGTCATACATTTGCCATTTCACAAGAAAACCAAGATGATTCAAAAGGGATAGCAGATCATTTCTGCCCTGGAAAAGAATAGAACTTACCATATGTTTCTAGAGGATATCAGCCAAATAAATACTGTCACTGTAGGTAAAGTCAACTGAGTGACAATGCAATTAATGGTTTTGGTCAAGAACTGGGACCTTAGATTCAGCAGAAGAATGCATGAATCAAGTTGATTCAGGTCAATGATTGGTCACAACTTTTGTACATGGAAAAGCCTTCAATAAAATGATCTGGAGGGACAGTTCCTGCCTGTCTCTGAACTGTTTAAATTTTGTCCCCCAAAGAATTATAGTGAGTCAGATGGCAGGGTAGGATTAGGCTTGAGCAACTTGGAAAGCATACATGCGTTACATTATATTAGGTAGTCAAAACATTGCCATGGAATGGTGAGCTTCCCTATAAATGATTCGAGGAATCTGGGCTATTGCCACCCAGGTATGCTCAATGACCAATTTATGCATAAATCAGAAAATTACCAATAAGGCTAAGTCCAATATAACAGACATGACAATATTTCAATTCAGCTTCGATGTGGCATGAAATATTTTCTTGTCCACTTTATAAGACAGTGAGGCAGACTTGTGTACAGTCATCAAATTCCTGTCCAGAACTAGGAGTACAGAATGGAAAGTGAAACTGATAAAACCCAGTATCTCTTTGATTGGCAGCCTTGTGCTGAAGTCAGTTTGCTTCTCAGTTGGATGTAAGTCAAATGTTCAGGTGAATCAACCTATTCTGGTTCTGACTCCATATCAGGACAGACCATCCAAGGTATCACAGATGAGGACAAGGTAAGGACAAACTAATCACATTGATATTGGCTTGGATTGAGAGGAGAATTTTTAACATTATGCTGACCATATTCCAGTGAATTTTAATAACTAGCAACACATGGTGACAGCCAGGGAAGGTAATGGGTAATTCTTACTGTCATTATTCTATATGTTGTAGACAGAAAATACAAATTTTCAGTATGGCTGGATTTGGCATTTATACCAAATTTTAATGTGATTCAGAAACACATTTGAAGAGAAATATATAAATACAGCCCCTAAAGGCTGTTCCAGAAATATCACATCTATGATATAGTGGATGAAAAATGTATCTTACTTTTAATTATAAAAATATTGATCTACTGAAGTTATTTTCAAATGGAATCATAAAAATTACTATACTTAGTGCTACATCTAAAACTTTATTATTGTAAACTGCCTTAAGAATGATTAAAAAGATTTTCTATTAAATAGATTTTAATGATTTTATAACATCCTTACTTGATTTAATGTTGATAGTATACATTTAACTCATCCTGAAAAGGTCAAGGTATTCATACTGTTAAAAATGATGTCATTTTGCCAAATGGTTTTTCTCTGCAGGGTTGAGCAGGTTCCAACATTTTGGGACAATTTTGGTCATGTACAGTAATATGTCTGAAATATTTTGCCTGTATTTATAAAATGTTTTAGTTTTTCTAAAAGGCTTCTTCATTTATTGAGTAAAAGCAACACAACATTTGCAAATTATAATGTAAATGATAATAGCATATAACGAATTAGGACTGATAGTAGTATTAGAAAACCAGGTTTTCAACTCACTTTGTTTTTTTACCCTCCAAACAAGTATAAATTATAGTCCTAAATTATCCCCCACCCCACCCCCTTTTTTTCCAAAATAAAACAGGGTTTTAACTCACCCTCCCCCACCTCTTTTTTTCCCCCTACTACTACCTGTAAACAGGTATTTTGTAACCAAACAAAACAACAGGTGTTGGAATGCGATAAACTCTTTACACAGAGGTGACTAATTTGTTAGAACAGCGCATGTGTGGAATACAATTATTCTAAAGACGGCAAACGGGTTTTACCACAAGATAACAGGATGAAAATTAAACTGTGTGTTAGAACGTTTCAGTTAACAAGGTGGAAATTAAACTAGCATTAGAATGAAAATGATATTATTTTAGTTATATTATATCTTAAGTTTAGATAAAATTTTATGTTACTCATATTTTTTATGATATTTTTTTTCATACTTGCTAACCCTCATTGGTAGAATGTCTGTTAACATATTGTCAATAATACGAAATTCACGTAATAAATCATCCATATTATATTTAACTCCTCGTAGGTAAGACCGGATGTGATCAAGTAGTTTCTTGTAAGTTTTAATTGATGTTAAACAACCGTGCTTCTTTATCAAAAGTCTTAGTTCTACTTTTTTACACGCCGCTGTAAGTGAAACACCAATAGCGGATATGATTAACAAAAAAGGATTTAATGATACCCCACTTGAAATTATACCAGAACTAGTCATTAACAAGGGTAGATAAGATATTACTCGAAGGATCTTGTTGTAGTATTTGTAACATTTTTTCACACACCAAAGTTTTCTATGATAATATTTATAATATTGTATTAATGCGTCTACATCTTGTTTTGGAATATCTTTTGAAATATGATTGAAATCAACTATACTTCTTTTCATTATAATATTAGTTCACATAGTCCTATGTTTGGTTAATCCATAATAAGAGCTGGTTATTCAGCTATAAATTCCAAACACCAGAGAAAAATTGCTAATTGTAAAGATTTATCAACTGGTTCAAGTACAAATTCTTCTTCAGAATTTTTGTTTATTATTACAGATAATACTCCAGATGAGTCATCATTTGGATGACGAAATAGATATTTGGTAGATATTTTAAACTTTACACTGCTAAACACTGACAATCTATACATACCAGTAACTTCTGCAGTGTATTTGATAGAATTATTTTGCCTCGTCCATGTACTAGACCCAGATGCAACAGTATACACAATATTTTTAATCTGTTTGTGAGGAATTTTAACCATACTCGTTTTCTCAACAATATTCGGAATTCCACTAATAATATCATTGAGTTCTGTGTTAATATCATTAAATTTTGTGTTAATATTAGCGAGTGTAATGCCAACATTTGATGGATTTCCAAAAAATTCATCTCTAATTTTGTTTATGCTTCTGCGAAAACTTAAAAATGTGTTCACGTGACTGGTAAAATCAGTTTTGAGCGCTGTGATTTCATTAGTAATTGAAGCGTCCCAATCATTGACATATTTTTTAGTGACAGCATCCCCATCCTCAGTTGGGTTTCCAAGATCTGTAATCTTATTTTGTTTCATAACAATATTCCCACTAAATACATCACCATCTTTTTTAACAAAATCATTAACTGACCTACCAGAATCTTGTATATTACCTAGATTGTTAAAAGTAACGATATTATTAGCAATCGCAGCAGTATTTCGTACAACTACATCTGACAGTTTTACATTACTCGTCTTTAATCGTCCTTCTTTGTCCTGGAAAATGACAACTTCATCTGGATCTACGCTGGTAAGATTTAGTAAATTATTGATTTCATTTTTGAGCCGATCAAGAGTTGCATATTTGGATAAGTCACCTTTAAAACGTTTTGTGGATAAATCTTCTAATAGTGTTCCAAATTTTGTATAGTAGCTCATTATTTACTATCCTAGATAAAATTATCAACACTAGTTTAATATTATACAAAATGGCAAAATCGTCGATACTAAACTTTGATACAGAGAGACTAGTGAAGCATAAACATAACAATGAACTTCCTGATTGTCATTATCTTATTGTTGGGCGAACTGGATCGGGGAAAACAAATTTGCTTATGAACTTGCTTCTTGGTGATAATTTTAACTACGATAGAGTTTATATTTACACAATCAATCCACAGCAAGATAAGTATGAGTTATTAAGTGAGTATAATGAAAAGCTTCGTGATGATCTTAAAGCTGGTGAAGATTTTTTTATAATTAGGCAGCCAGAAGATCTTATTCCAGTTAATCAACTTGATGCAGATGAACATAAGATAGTAGTTTTTGATGATATTCCGCTAAACAACATGGAGATGAACAAAATAAGATCATATTTCTCACTGTCACGTAACAAACAGTGTAATTCTGTTTATCTCGCTCAAGGATTTTATAATGTTGATAGGTTTATTAGGCGAAATACGGGTTGTTTTATTTTATTTCCAGGACTGGATAATGTTGACGTTAGAAATATTGCAAGCGAGCAATGCGGTGGCGTGACAAAAGATAAGTTTATTGAACTTTACCGTAATGCTACAAAAGATAAATTTAACTTTTTCTTATTTGATAAACTTACAAATGATCCAACTAAAATGTTTCGCTGTTGTATTAACACTTACTTACAATAAAGCGTTTCAATTTTATAAAATTTATAATTATAATAATGGACAAACGAGCAAGATACAGACAACACATAGAAGACCTAAAAAAACTTGCTCAATCTCAGGCATCACTTAAGCAAAAAGTACAAGAAGCGCGACGTGGGCAAGTAACTGCTACAGAAACAACAGCTACAATTTTCAAGCCGGTTACTGAAGCATTATTAGGTAAACAACCTGAAACTAAACCACTGTCAGAAGAAGATCTTAAGCAACTACAGGAAAAAGGTTTGGTTGGAATTGTTAGAGAACAACAGGAAGCAGCTGCTGCAAAACTTGTTACTAGATCTGATGAAGAAAAGAGAAAACTGATTGAGGCACTTACAGCAAATATAGCTGATCCTGCGGCTAGACAAGCAGAAACAGATCGATTGATAAACAATCCGCTGGAACTTGAGCGAAGATTAGCAGAGTTAACAACGCAAGGAATAACAAATATTATAACAAATTTATCAGGAGACATAAAAGATATCAGAGAGGAGCAACAAAGAGTCGGTGATCTTACTGTAAAGTTTATGGAAGTTGGAGATCAAAGATTTTATTTTACAAAAAGAGCAAATGATGAGATAAAAGGTAGTGAATATGATGATTTTTTAAACAAAGAAAATATAAGGGGTATTGATGATATAAGCAAGTGGACTGATGCAGAATATCAAGCATTAATCGATAAATTTGATGTAATATTTAATGACGGAGCTGCTGCTAAAGATGAATTAAACACGGTTACAGAGATTGATAATATGATTCCACTTTATGAAAGAATGAGAAAGGGTGTCATTGCTCTCACGTTTAAAAAAACAGCAGAAAATAGTAGAGCAAAACCTTTTGGTAAAGGGTGGAGTTTTAAAAGAAAATTTGATAAACTCGATAAATCTCGTGTAGAAAAATATAGAAAAGAAAAAACAGGAACTGGTGTAAAAGTATTTACTTCAACTACTGAAATGATAGGTAGATTAATGTTATTAATATCATCAAAGGAAGCTGGGAATGTTAGTGTTGAACTTGATAATGAAATCATTGACATACTTGATCATCTAAGATCGAGTGAATTATTAACATCTGACGAATATGAAACTTTACACCGCGACTTAATCGCGGCGACTTAATTTTGTAAAATGATATAATATTAAAGGAATGCAAACAACATTATTACTAAACTCTAGCGAGTCTACAGAAGATAGCGCAAATTTTTCAGTAAATTATATTCCACCTATAGAACTAGATCCTGCAAAACAATATGAAATTGGATTAATTTCTTGTACTTGCTGGAATGCTATACCTAACGTGAAAAATGATGTTAACGATGAAATGTATTTTACTATGATTACAACATCTCCAATATCTACAACAAAAAAAATAAAAATTCCGCAAGGAGCTTATAATATTGAAGATCTAAACAAGACGATCAAAGAGCTCATAACAAAAGCTAACGGTGTGGCTGATAATTTTGAATTAGCAGCAAATTATAACACATTGCGAACTAGGATAACTTTGAAAAATATAGCAATCAATCTTGAACCAAGAGAAAGAAGTATTGCACAACTGTTAGGATTTACTGAAAAAACTTACACTGCACTTGATCAGCCTATTACATATGACAGTGAACTGCCAGCAAATATAACAGAAGTAAATACAATATTAGTAAATTGCTCTACTGCTTCTGGCTCTTATACATCAAAAGGTAGCAAAGGTCAAACGATTTACAGTTTCTCACCAGAAGTCCCGCCAGGTTCTCTCATGCAAATAACTCCACGACATATTATATATTATCCTTTAAACGTTGAAGATCAAATATCAAGTATAAGGATGCAGTTGACAGATCAATCAGGAAAACAGTTACATGTTAGTAATGAAATTGTAACTTATTATTTACATCTACGCGAGCAAAAGTAAAAATTATGAAACATCAAATATAATGAAACAAAGAAAAAAAGTTTATCGAAGAAAAATAGTAGGAGGATTTTTTGGAAATATATTCACTAAAGTTATTAAAAATATTCCAGGACTAGCGCGTAAAGTTGCACCAATTGCTATTGACGCGGGTAAAGCTTTTGCAACTGGGGCTGCATCTGCCGCTGGGACTGCAGTGGGACAAAAAATAGCTAATAAAATAAAAGGAGATCCACCGACTGCATCTGAAATAAAACAAGCTATCTCAGAAATCGCTCCAACAAAAGAAACTCAAAAAGCTATGATAACAACAACAAAAAAATTATTATCACCAAAGGGCGAGCAGATCATACAAAAATTAATATCTAAAGTAACAGTGCCGCAATAAAATTTTGTATAATCTAATAAAATAAAATGTCTGTTAAAAATTATCTCGACTTAACAGAAACTTATGACATCGACAACGATGTGACAGAATTCGAGTTTGTTGAGTACCTTGATGAAAATTCTAACGAACCAAATAAAACTGGTATTAGAACCTTTAACACCAGAGACGAAGATGTATTTCTACTGCCACATAAGGCTATGTTAGAAGTTCGTGGTCAGATTATGACAGTAGCCAATCCACCTGCTGCATTTGCAGTTGGAACAGAAGTAGCTCTTATAAATAACGGCTGGTGTTTATTCAAAAGTGCTAGATATCAACTGGCTAATCAAACTGTAGAAGATATTTCGAGTCACCTACAAGTTGCAAGTACAATTTTAAATATTATTTCGTTTTCCGACGATTACTCGAGATCAACTGCAACTAATATGATGTGGTTTAAAGATACTGGACGGGGTATAGCTGAATCAACAGAATTTTTAAAGAGAGGCGCTATAGTACATGGAGCTGATGCTGATGCAAATGCTGTAATTGTGAGAAATTTTCTCATTGCTAATGCAGACGCGCTAGGTATTGTTGCACCAGGTGCAGCTGCTAATGCAGACGCTACAAGAGTTTCTCTTACAGCAGCTTTTAATAATCTAAATATAACACCACCAGCTGCAGCTGCAGACGGTACTGCGATGTTAAATTTACTTCTTAACACACTTGATGTGAGAAATCCACGCTATAACGAAGGTTTTGCTAGGCGAAGAAAACTTGCAGCAGGATCACGTCAAATTACAATGATGCTTCCGCTAAGCATGATTTTCGGCTTTTGTCGCGATTATGATAAAGTATTTCGCGGAGTAAAACATACTCTTATTTTAGATCGAGCAGACCAAAACGATTGCTTGTTTAGATCTGGAGGGGCTGATGTACAGTTTATCATAAACAAACTTTCTTTGTGGATGCCACGTATAACACCATCAATCACTAAAATGTCAGAACTAAATAACACGCTTGATAAGCATACAAACAGAATTTACTTTAAGCAGCATAAGGTATATCAGACAGCGGTTCCAAATACTACTGACTACACGTGGAGGGTCACAACAACATCAAGCGAACAACTGCCGAGAAATATCTTTGTCGTATTTCAACAACAAGCTCGACGAGGTAACCAACAACAAAATAATGCAGTATTTGATCACTCTGATGTCAGACGAATATACGCTAGATTAAATTCAAAGCAATATCCAGAACGAGCTATCGAGTGTAATTTTGCTGATGATGCTAATAAAAATATTTCTCGACCGTACATGTACCTGCTTGACGCAATACAAAAATATCAAGATGTTGAAGATGGAACTCAAATATCAGTAGAAGAATTTCGTACGCTTTATCCTATATTTCATTTTGATGTTAGTAAACATAACGAGCGAGCTGTAGACAGCACAGCGGATATTGAAATTACCTGGACACTTGGGGCGGTTCCAGTAGCGCCGTTATACGTATACGCATTAGTGATTAGTGATAGATTTATCACGGTAGATTCTATTGGAGGTAAAATGACAGTTCAAGTTTAATCTACAGTTGTTATATAAAATGGCAAAGTATATTGTAAAAGAAGTGTATTTGACTGATGGCCAAGTTAAAAAATTAGTAGCTGCTACTGCAAAGCGAGAACAGGTATCATTAAAAATCAATCCTAATATTTCTGATGGTGTTTTAACAAAATTAATGCTAACAAAAAATCAAGTAAAAAAGTATGATCGTAAAAAAACTTTTGTTTTAAATTTGAGTGCTGCACAAATGACAGCGATGGCAAAAGAAGGTGGTTTTCTTGGTCCGGCATTATCAGTATTAACTAGTACAATAATACCTAAACTTTTACCAGTCTTAGGCACATTAGGAATAGCAGCAGCGTCTGGAGCAATATCTGGCGCAACGGAGAAAGCAGTCAAAGGTAATGGTATCATTCGTGGAAGTGGAATAAAAAAATTGTAAATTTTATGTAAATAATATATTATAATGCCACAAAAGAAAAAGAAATCACCAACAACAAAAAAAAAGAAAGTAATAAAAACAAAATCACCAACACCAAAGTGCAAATGCATATGCAATCAAACAAAACAAGGAGGAATTATTCCGTTCGCTCCACTTTTGGCGGGACTAGCGGGAAGTCTGCTGCCAAATCTTTTAGGAATCGGACGTGGTCTAACATTACCAGGAACTCGTCGACCCCGTTGAGTAATTTTGATATCATTGATAAGTTAAAAGCAGTTCCTGGATTTCACGGAGTTTATTCTAAAGATGAGCTCTCAGCAATAAAATCACCATCTGCTGTAAGTTCATGTGTTATTAATATACAAGATTTTAATGACGGATCTGGTACGCATTGGGTAGCAGTTTATAATAATAATTATTTTGACTCGTTTGGACTTCCTCCAAGCGATGTAATAAAAAAGTATATGAAAAAAAAATTTACAAAAGTATATTATTCGTCAAATCAACTCCAACCTGTTGGAACGTCTGCTTGCGGATATTATTGTATTATGTTTATCCGACAGATGAGCAGAAATCTTAATTTTTTAAAATTTATTTTACAGTTTGATAAGCAACCTTCTCACGCTAATGATGAGATCGCAATTAATTTTATCTAAACTTATAAGTATAATAATGTCAACATACTGTCTCAAGTGTAAAACTAAAACAGAAGGTATTAATGAAACAACAGAAAAAACAAAAAACAACAGGATAATATTAAAAAGTATTTGTGCAATCTGTGGAAAAAGAAAAAATACATTTTTAAAGAAAACGTCCCCAGCGATAGTATCTCCAGCGACGTCGCTAGGATCTGGTTATCCTAATATTATTTTAGTCGACGACTAAAAATATAGAATGATATGCAACTGTGATTCTGACAGAGATTTGTGTATTGAGCAAAATAAAATTGTCGCATACTGTCAATGTTGTAACAACAGAGAAATAATAGGGTCAGGTATAGATATACATAAACTAATTGGAAAATTACCAAAACCAAAAGGCGGTTGGACATTGCCAGGGCATCGGTATACTGGTCCATGGAATCCGCTAGATCAACAACTAGATGAAAACGACAATCCATTGCCAGGACAAGAGCCTTACAATCAAGTGGATGCAATAGCAATGCGTCATGATATCTGTTATCGTGATCATGAAAACTCAAAATTAGATTGTGATAAAGTAATGTTAGACGAATTACGTGATATGAAGCCAACAAATCTACGAGAACGTTTTGATAGAAAATTTGTTCAGGGAATAATTGGAGCAAAATATAAACTTGGACTCGGAGAGTCTCGTCAATCACCTCACGATCGGGGAAATAAAGTATATGATGATCTTGCAGTCGAACTACACAGACCTAAAAAAAAAAGTTCCAACGACGTAAAGTTGTCGCTAATGGTGTAGATGATATCTGGGCAATAGATTTGGTGGATGTATCCAATCTAGCTCAGTTTAACGTTGGCGCTGATGGCGCTCCAAAAAGGTATTTGTTTAATGTTATAGATGTTTTTAGCAAATACGCTTTCAGTATACCTGTTTCAGATAAGACAGGAACTTCAATGACCGATGCGCTAAAGCAGATAATAACAAGCACAGAAAGAAAACCAAACAAAATCTGGACTGATCATGGATCTGAGTTTTTTAACAAAAAGTTTGAACAGTTTCTAGAACAAAATAATATAAAAAGGTATGTTACAGGAAATGAGGGTAAAAGCGTTGTTGTTGAGAGATTTAATCGCACGCTAAACGAGAAAATACACAAACATATGACAGCTAAAAACACCAACAGGTACATCGATGACCTTTCTCAAATCGTAAGCGAATATAATAACACGAAACATCGAACCATCAAAATGACACCTAAAAAAGCTGTTAAAAATCCAATATTAGCAAATGAAAACATGTACCGCAGACATAAATTTAAGGTTGGTGATAAAGTTAGAATTTCTTTGATGAAAAAGGTGTTTGCAAAAGGATTTACTCCGAACTGGAGCGAAGAAGTTTTTGTAATTGATAAGGTACTTTTAACAGTACCTGTAACGTACGTTTTAAAAGATCTGGCAGGGGAACCGATTGTAGGTAGTTTTTATGAACAAGAACTACAGAAAACTGATCAGGATGTTTTTGTTATCGAGAAAGTGATTAGAAAAAAAGGGGATAAAAGTTTAGTCAAATGGCGTGGGTATAGTGATAAATTTAACAGTTGGATCCCAACCAAGCAGATTATGATATAATGCTATTATAAATTAACTCATACTTTTGTTTGACAGATTTACATTTTACTGGTTTACATAATGATATTAGATACTGCTTACGATCGTTAGAGATCGTCATTAGATTAAAAATCTTGACAAATATGAAATCAAATTTAATATTTTTCTGTCGGCCTGGAATCTTGATATTTAAAAAAGGTTTGATTAACTGCCAGAACAGTTGTTGTTCGGCAACGGTAAAATTAAATTTAATTAGCTGCTTAGCAATGTGATACTTGACATTATACCGTTTAGTTGTTGATCTGCTGTAATTAGATCTGTCAGCAACAGTGACTATTTCACCATCATCAGATTCATTGTTATATAAAATATCATCTTCGCTATAACCAACAGATTTGTCTATAAAATCTTTGGAAAATGTAATACTATGTATGACATCATCACTGACGACCTTATCACTGACGACCTTATCACTAGTATCTTCTTCGTAGAGTTCAGCGAGTCGTTTCATCAAGTCCATTATTATAATATATTTTTATCTAATTTATTATTATAAGATGACCGATGAGATAAAATATCACCAAAAAGTTAATATAGTAAATTACAACGAACTAGCCGAAGCGGTAAGAAAATGTTTTTTGGGTTATAGTGTTGATGTTATTGTAATGCAAGGTGATTCTCATAAAATATTACTAACAGAAGCAGAAAAAGATAAAATTAATGAAAATGCAGTAACAACGTTAAAATTTAATCACGATGATATCATAGCATTTGCTCATCATTGCTTGACTAAAACCGAGCTATCAAATATCATATCTAAAACCAATCCTAGCATCGTATTCTCTTGAAAAAGTTGATTTTGTTGCTCCATCAGCTATAATTTTTACGACTGCGGGATTTATCTTATAATATTTCGCCGCAGCTGAAATCGATTTGAATTCGATCTCCTCATCCGTTTCGAGGTTTTTTGAAATAACAGGTTTTATTGGGCATCTAAAATTAATACCATTACTATTTTTTCCTTTTCTCACATTTTCCTGTTGCGTTACTATCTCCAGATTTTCCAATCGATTATCAGTTTGTATATTATTGATGTGATTAATAACAAGACCATTGGGTATAGATCCATTGAACACCTCATAAACAAACCTATGACCAAGATAACGAACTTGATTTGTTGATGTTCCTCTAACAGTTACCCTGATATATCCCATATTGCTAATATTACTAAGAACTTTTTTAGTTTTTCTATTTCTAATAATACCGCGATCGTTAGCCTCGTATAAATCAAATACTGGGTGCGGCTGAAACTCATCTTGTAAGGATAAATTTTCAATATTATCATCAGTGACTTTACCATTATAATGATATACACGCTGTCCCTCTGGAATATCATCGCAGAACAACGTGTAAATAAAATCTTTTCTAAATATTGCAATCCTCTCGGCATTATCTCCCTTTACACTAATATTATAACCCGCTGACGTTAATTTGCCAACAGGTATTCTAGTTTTAATGTTAATAACCGAACCAATTACATTTCCAGCGTATAAGTTATACTTTGGGTGAATTTGATAAATCTCTTGCTCACGTGCGCTTGTCAGATTTACTGTCATTATATTATAGGTAATATTTTTTATCTCTAATTGATTTTTAGCGCATGCGTAGTGTGAGATAAAGTTATACTTTGGGTGAATTTGATATGTTTCTTGCTCACATGTGTTTGTTAGATTTGCTGTCATTATATTATAGGTGATATATTTTATCTCTAATTGATTTTTAGCGCATGCGCAGTGTGAGGTAAAGTTATGTTTTGGGTGAACTTGATATGCTTCTTGCTCACATGTGTTTGTTAGATTTGCTGTCATTATATTATAGGAGATATTTTTTATCTCTAATTGATTTTTAGCGCATGCGCAGTGTGAAAAAATTATCAATTAGATATTACATTATAGTATAATAATGTTAAAATTGCGTGATATAGCTAAGAGAAGCTTTATGGGAGAACCTAATAAAATAGCGACTGCTTTTGCAGGTTTTGATAATAGTCATCAGTTTGATAATCAAATTGTTTTAGTAAATTTTACTGCAACTAATCTTTACCACCTATTACAGACAATTGTAAAACGTGAGCTCGAAAAACACAAAAGTATCAGATTATTTGTGCAATATCATGTTATATTTTCAAAGTTAGTTATAATGGAAGAATTAACTAACAAGGAAATTGCAGAACCTTATATTAACGCAAAATCGAGACGTGTTTTGCTTGGGACTGATCTGTTATCACTATCTGATGAAATACACCAAGAAATTGGAAAAAAAATAGAGGAATTTAGTCAATTAGGTTCGGGTTGGAAGTTTGAAATGATCAAAGGAATATTGTTTCACACGATGAAATATAATGTATTACGAGGTAGTTCATACGTCGACCTGCCACCAAAAATAAAAAGTAAAAGATGTTGTATAAACATCAAAAACGTAGATAACAAATGTTTCCAATGGGCTGTTCTTTCCGCACTATTTCCAGCAGAAAAAAACGCTACTCGTGTTGAAAGGTATATCAGTCATGTGTCTAGATTAAATTTTAAAGATATTAACTTTCCAGTGGCAGAAAATCAAATACCAAAATTTGAAAAGCAGAATAATGTTTCAATTAACGTTTTCGGACTAGATGAAAAGGAGGACGTATATCCGAGATATATTTCAGAAAAAGCTTCACAATCAACTATAAATTTACTGTACTACAAAAATCATTATGTTTGGATTAAAAACTTTAACGGACTAGTTGGTAGACAGTACAATAAGGATAAGAACAAAAAGTTCTTTTGTTACCGCTGCTTGCATGGCTGTACAAGCAATGAAACATTACAAAAGCATTTGCAGTACTGTAGTGATGTGCAAAGAATAACAATGCCATCTAAAAAAGATAGTGTGTTACAGTTTGTCCATCATAATCACAAACTAAAAATTCCTTCGTCATATACGCTGATTTCGAATGCCTACTTCAACCTGTACTTGGTGTAGAAAATAATCCTAATCAATCGAGTACAAGAAAAGTTCAAAATCATGTTCCGTGTGGAGTAGCGTATAAGGTAGTTTGTTGTACTGATTCTAGATTATCTAAATCAATCAAATTATATCGTGGTAAAAATCCAGCTGTTTGGCTTCTCAAGCAGTTGATTAACGAAGTTGATAATATATTTACTCATTTGAAAAAAGTAACGCCAATGTTAAAATTAACACCTCAACAAGAATCCGCTCACGAGCAAGCAGAAATTTGTCATATTTGTGAAAAAGCTTTTGACGATGATAAAAAAGTACATGACCATTGTCATTTGACTGGACAGTATCGTGGAGCGGCTCATAATCAGTGTAATTTAAAATTTCATGCTCCAGATTTTATTCCAGTTATTCTTCACAATTTTCGAGGATATGATAGCCATATTATAGTAGAAGCTTTTGGTGATCCTGAGATAAAAGCTCGTCTAAAACTCGATAACATCATCAAATGCATCCCAAATAATTTTGAAAAGTACATGTCAGTTACGCTAGGTAAATTGCGTTTTATTGACAGCCTGCAGTTTATGGCAGCCTCGTTAGATGAGCTAGTAAAAGGTTGTAGTAAATTTGATAACCTAAGAGACTGTTTTGGAGATAAATTTAA
This sequence comes from Potamilus streckersoni, assembly GCA_016746295.1. NCBI lineage: Eukaryota > Metazoa > Mollusca > Bivalvia > Unionida > Unionidae > Potamilus > Potamilus streckersoni. The sequence continues at coordinate 19,021 of JAEAOA010000373.1, forward strand.
TCTACTAGCTAAAAAAGGAGTTTTTCCATACGAATACCTCGACGATTGGAGTAAATTTGATGAAATATCTTTACCTGACAAAGACAAATTTTACTCACAACTTAAAAATGAAAATATAACTGATGACGAGTACAGGTATGCACAAGATATCTGGAAAGAGTTTGATTGTGAGACTTTTGGTGATTATCATGATTTATACCTGAAAACTGACGTGTTATTATTAGCAGATGTTTTTGAAAGTTTTCGTGAAGTGAGTTATAATAATTATGGACTAGATCCTTGCTGGTATTATTCTGCCCCTGGGTTGTCATGGGATGCTTTGCTAAAGTTTAGTAAGGTAAGGTTAGAATTACTGACTGATGTTGATATGTTCAATTTTATTGAAAAAGGTATCCGAGGTGGTATTAGCGTGATAACAAAAAAATATGCTGAAGCAAACAACAAATACCTGAAACAGTATAACCCTGACCTTCCTTCGAAGTATATAATTTATCTAGATTGTAATAATCTTTACGGTGGTTCGATGGCAGAACCAATGCCTTTTAGCGGATTTCATTGGATCACGGTTGATCGATTTCTATCAGAGACAGAAAAAAAGATACCTGACGATGTTTCCTATTTCGTTGAAGTTGATCTTGATTATCCAAATTCGCTACACAAATTACATAACGATTACCCTTTCTGTGCGGAATCGATGGTTATAGATTATAGTTTGTTATCAAAAGAACAACAAGCGTTAGCATCACCAAGGCAACATTCCATGGTCAAGAAACTAGTACCAAATTTACTTGATAAGAAAAATTATGTTTTGCATTACAAAGTTTTAAAACAAGCAGTCGATGCTGGTCTTGTGTTGAGAAAAGTTCATCGTGTACTAAAATTTAATCAGTCGCCGTGGATGAGAGGTTATATTAACTCCAACACTTCAAGAAGAGCTGCAGCGAAAACAGAGTTTGAGAAAAACTTCTTTAAACTGATGAACAATTCCGTTTTTGGTAAGACGATGGAGAATATTAGGAAACGTGTAAATATTGAAATAGTTAATGATGTCAATCGCAGAAACAAACTTGTGTCAGACGATGATTTTGTGAGCATGAAAATATTTAATGAAAATCTTGTTGCGATACAAAGAAGAAAAACAAATCTAAAACTAAACAAGCCGATCTATGTTGGAGCTGCAGTGTTAGATTTATCAAAGTGGATGATGTACGATTTTCATTACACTTTTGTTAAAAATCAGTGGCCGGCTAGTAGATTATTGTTTACTGATACTGATTCATTCGTGTATGAAATTGAATGTGAGGACATCTATCAGGACATGTACAATAATCGACATCTGTTTGATCTTTCCGATTATCCACGTGACAGTAAATTTCATGACGACACAAATAAAAAGGTTATTGGTAAGTTTAAAGATGAAATGAACTCGAGCGCTATCAAATACTTTATCGGATTACGTAGTAAAATGTATGCCGTATTGTTAGATAATAATAAAATAACGAAAAAAGCCAAAGGTCTGCCTCGTAATTTTGTTAAAAAGTTTATGAAATTTGATGACTACAGGTATGCGCTTGATGGTGGTGTTAGTTTTATGAGAGCTATGGCAATTCGAACTAATCATCATAAACTCGAAACAGATGTCATTATCAAACGTGGATTGTATAATTTTGATGACAAACGCTATTGTGAAAATGGGGTAGATACATTTGCCCTTGGGTATTGTTATGATGATAGATCTATACTCGACATTATCTTTTCCAACTGAAATTTTATCTAAACTTATAAAATAATGCTTGAAAATTTGACAATGACAAATAGCTACAATAGTAACATCAAATATCTAATGATGGACGGTAAACAATTGACAGTTGAATTTAATAATGAAACATCAGGTATATGTTTTAATGGAACATGTGACAAGTTAAAACTTTCGCTCATCAGATCTGATAACAGCATGTATTTCAATTATCTCGAACAATTGTATCAAAAGTTGCTAGCGGAATTTAAAAACTTTCACAGCCCTATTAGCCAACAAAACTATACTAAACTCACAATTGATCTCGATCGGTCAAAGGTATATTTTATCAACAAAAAATATCCTCTGAACAAACCAGAAATGAAAGATCTGTTTGAGTCCCGTCGCTGTGTGAGTGGTAAAGTAAAATTTAGTATCTATAGTCGTGATAGTGAAATATTTTTAATATCAACAGTTGAAACATTAATCATTGGTAACGAGATATAAAATAATATCATTTTCATTCTAATGCTAGTTTAATTTCCACCTTGTTAACTGAAACGTTCTAACACACAGTTTAATTTTCATCCTGTTATCTTGTGGTAAAACCCGTTTGCCGTCTTTAGAATAATTGTATTCCACACATGCGCTGTTCTAACAAATTAGTCACCTCTGTATCAGAGCTTATCGCATTCCAATACCTGTTGTTTTGTTTGGTTACAAAATACCTGTTTACAGGTAGTAGTAGGGGGAAAAAAAAGAGGTGGGGGAGGGTGAATCAAAACCCTGTTTTATTTTGGAAAAAAAGGGGGTGGGGTGGGGGATAATTTAGGACTATAATTTATACTTGTTTGGAGGGTAAAAAAACAAAGTGAGTTGAAAACCTGGTTTTCTAATACTACTCTGATCACCCCTGTAAGGCTATACTAACTTCTAGTCTCTACTGCCTGGTGATACAAATTCACCTTACAAGTGTCTCAACCTTTTGATAACCAGTTCAAGGCATGCTCTTTGTGTACTTGGAGGAGATAATTATGTGAAATTAATGAAGCTCAAAACAGTTGAAGGCTTGGAGGAGGTAATTGTGTGAAATTAATGAAGCTCAAAACATTTGAAGGCATGCTCTTTGTGTACTTGGAGGAGGTAATTATGTGAAACATTTGAAAGCCTTTTTGG